>VYZQ01027342.1:0-29980 GCA_013400655.1 Mystacornis crossleyi | reverse complement strand
TTTTTTTTTGCCATGGTCCTCTCTGCACTCAGGCTCTGTACTTCTGTCCACATGCAAGCAAGCATGATTTGCCAAGGAGCCCCTTTTTCCACATAGTTTCTGCTGGATGCACAGCCCTTCTAGTTATTGTTACTTTGCTTCCCTATTCTAATCTTTACTTGTTAAATTGATTATTCTATTACACATATCAAGTATCAGAAAATATGTTTCAGAAAAGGTCAGAAAAAGCTGGTTTCAGAAACACCTCAGCTAATCCAAAGACCATCTTGTGTTGTGTCTCTCTAGGTGCACACAGACTCTTGTGGGGCTCTCCAAATTCCTCCCATCTGTAACCTGAGTTTCTTCCCCAAGGATGAACACAAACTGTTCCCTGTTGCTTTTGAGCAGTTCTTGTGCTTCCTCAGAAACTCGCTACATCTCTGTCCCTTTTCCAGGTTTGATAATGTGACATTCAGTAGGAATGTAACTTTACACCATTGTGTCAAAAATTCACCTCCTTTTATTTGAAGGGCAAGGAAAAAATGTGGGTGAAAATCAAAGGCACTTTTGTTTTTCTCTTCATGCGTATGAAAAGTAGATGGAACAGCAAGCACAGCAGACCAATACTGTAAATAATTCAGGGACATGAAAGGTTCCTCTACAGAAGCATCATTATATTTTAAAATGCTTTCAGTTTAAATGTTTTCAACAATTAGGAAACAGCTGTGCAGCCCTCTTCCTTTAAAAGCATCACTCTCATCAATAAGCATGGTATTCCTTATTCCTCAGCTGACTAAATGCTATTTGTTAGGATTTCCAAAAGGACCACTGACTCCTGTTGTATAATTTGGGTTAAACTCCTTAATAAGATTAATCAGCAGCTCAGAGCTTGTGGGAAGTGTGCAAGTGTGATACATCAAAAAGAACCATGCAACTGCAGTGTGATGGAAAATAACACTTTCCATGCCAAAATCATTCTGGGTGAAAGGAAGGGGGGGAAAAAAAAAAAAGGAAGTATTTATACACATTATTAAGTAAATATCAGTCTATAGATTTTATCTTTGGAGTAATGTCAGCATCTCAGATATTTTTGTAGCTCCAAAGATGTAGCATCCAATTCAATTCACTGAAGCATTAAGCTTCTGTAAGTTTTGGTTAAAGTTACACTGAGCTGTCAATTGTTTTTTGAAAGTGCAAAGTGTACTGAGTTTTACTGAATCATAATCCATTAGATCTGTTGATTTTTTAAACTAGTTCGTTCTCTGTATCTATCAGAATGAACTTTTTTATTACAAACCCCCAAATCTAATACTGTTATGCGCAAAATATCCCTAAACTGTGACTAGGATATAAGACCTACAGCCACATCTGCAGAGAGGCACCTGAGACTCCTCTCCTGGCACAGAGGCAGGAAAAGGATAAGGAGGTGCCACAGGGCAACTGGTCGTGTTCACTGGAAAGGACAGATATCCTGGTGCACCTCTGAAGCCCAAAGCATTATTTGAAGATTTCGGGTCAGCTACATGTTAGGAGCCAAGCAATATACCTGTTGCCTAGCAAACCATCGAAATTACTCACTGGGTATTTCTCTAGTAAGCTGCCAGTGTTTTCTGGATGTGTTTGTTTAATTTTTTAAAATAGGATTACTTTGATCATCTTCTATTCCTTTGTCAGTTTAGCTTTTATGATGCATTCTGAAACAGCTGAAGTACTTGCTTGAAGCTTTCAGAAAAACACACTCCTACCCTTTCAAAAAATGTCATTTTTAAACATTTATTGATGTTCCAAGACACATGACAAGAAATGTAATTAGAGACACTGTGATTTTCCCCATATGCATTCAATTTCTCTATTCCCCACCATAACTTGGGTCCCAAGTGTAAGTTATGTAATTTTTTCCAGAAAATCATTCAAAAATATATTCTTAATGCTGGGTTGAGGCTGTTTTCCTTAGCCAAGCGTTTGGCTCCTAAAACCTTTTCAAAGCAAAGTCAATTTTTAGTTCATTTTCATTACCTTCAGAGATAAACATAACAACATAAGCAGCAAAGAACAACACTTTAGTTCAACAGTACAGTAAATCCATCCTAAGCTTGTTGGAACCAATTATTTTTTAAAACCTACATCATACAAAATGTCAAAATAATATTATCTTAACCTAGCAGCTTTATCATGTAAAAAAAGTTGCAAATTAACGTCATATCTCCAAGTTTTAGATCACATCAGTCATTGTCTGGTGCTCTGCAGCCAGCAGGTCAGCGCAGAGTTGTCAAACTCTTCATTGCACGTTCTGGCAAAAGCAGCAGAGAAGTGAATGTGAGCCCACATCTGATCTCGATTACTTCTGCATTGTTTTATCTTACAGTAAATTATTACAGTAAATTATTGGACAGTATTGTGTTTCCTCATAAACACACTACATCTCTCTCTCTTTTCCAGGTTTGATAATGTGACATTCAGTAGGAATGTAACTTTACACCATTGTGTCAAAAATTCACCTCCTTTTATTTGAAGGGCAAGGAAAAAATGTGGGCGACAATCACAGGCACTTTCGTTTTTCTCTTCATGCATATGAAAGGCCTATGACAACATGTAATCAATATTAGCAGCAATGGGCTAGGTAGTATTAAAATAACTCCTGCTTTTAATGAGCTGGGGCAGTAGGATACATTTCCCTAATGGCTTAGGCTGCCACTCATCAGCCTGTGCATCACATCTGGGAACCCACCAAAAGGAGGGACAATGACAAGTCTGCTCAAGATCTTGGCTCATCTTGTATTTTAGCACAGCCAGTTGCAATCCAACCCAGGAGAGCCTCAGACTGACTTTTACACCCACTAAGGGGACCTGAATGCACAGCCAGAAGAGCAGATTCTGCTTGTCCCCTTTTTGCCCTCAATTCTGTCCCCATGAGGGCCTGGAAGAAAACTAAAGCCCTTATGCCTGTAAATAGCATGGATGTGGAATGCCTGGATCAGTGCTTATTTGCAAGGGAAGGGATATTCTCAGAGTCTTCAAAAGCAAAAGGTTTTGTTTGCTACTTTTAATGCGAATATCGTATTTGAATAAGTTTATAACTCAATCACGTAATTTGTTATAGCCTATTCTTGGAAACAGAGGTTGCAACTAAAATATTACTACTTCTTTAACTTAAAAGTCTTTGTGTAGGTGGATTCAAATCTCCATCCTAGGAAATAATCAAAAGCAGAAATGCAGAAATGGAGAAATGCCTGCCTACAGCAGGCTTCATCAGCCACTTAACATGCATCTCATGACAGAGCTGCAAGTCTGCAATACCCCATCAGGTAGAAAAGACCCACAATGACGATTTGCTTTCTTCTTCATCCTTTAGTGATGAAGAAGAAAGTGATCCTCGCTCATGGCTAAACATGACAGGTAGTGCCATATCTATTTTTCCTTACCTTTATCAGGGATTCACAGCTTACATACCAAATGAGAGCATGCAGATAACTCTTGTGCAAAGACTTGCTTAATGNTCATGTAATTTGTTATAGCCTATTCTTGGAAACAGAGGTTGCAACTAAAATATTACTACTTCTTTAACTTAAAAGTCTTTGTGTAGGTGGATTCAAATCTCCATCCTAGGAAATAATCAAAAGCAGAAATGCAGAAATGGAGAAATGCCTGCCTACAGCAGGCTTCATCAGCCACTTAACATGCATCTCATGACAGAGCTGCAAGTCTGCAATACCCCATCAGGTAGAAAAGACCCACAATGACGATTTGCTTTCTTCTTCATCCTTTAGTGATGAAGAAGAAAGTGATCCTCGCTCATGGCTAAACATGACAGGTAGTGCCATATCTATTTTTCCTTACCTTTATCAGGGATTCACAGCTTACATACCAAATGAGAGCATGCAGATAACTCTTGTGCAAAGACTTGCTTAATGTTCTCCATCAGCTCACAAACTGAAATGGCTGGGAGTGGGGGATAGGGAAGAGCTGTCTAAATCCTTCTGTAATTCTATGGGAAACCAGATGCAGGATTTGATGCCAGCTAAAGTTAACCTGATGGACAAAAGGGTTTATTTTAACTTGGTCACTCGATCCAATTCACTGCACAGTCACACAAACACTTGTGCTGTATGAGCCAAGGGGGAAAAGGGTGTGTTATAGCTCTGCCTGTTTTGGCAGCAGCACTGGCTTATTCCTATTTAAACTGTATGTTAAAGTATGTTTTAACAGCCCTTGAGCCATTTTATTTAGTCTCCTGAGTCACACACACATCACACAGATTTTTGCTGCTGTCCAGACTGGAGACACATCATAAACAAAGCATGAGTCTTCATACAGGAGGGAAAATATGGCATGTCTAACGAAATACTCAGTGATCCAATGGCTGCATACAATGGTTGTATTTTCAGAAATAGTTGCAGTTTGGTAGTTAAAGCAAAGAATTGCTGAGGTATGCCACCAACATGAGAGAAGCAAACAAATGAATTTGTTTTCACGCTTCAGTCTCCCTACCTTCCATAAGCACTTTGTAAGGTCTCAGGATGAGAACTAATATTTTGATTGTGTGTCTATGAAAAAAAACAGCTGACAAAACCTTTATATTCTCAAGATTCTTAAAAGCATTTAAAAATGGAACATAGAGCTGTGATAAAAACTAGGTATGTGTAATGTCTGTCAACAGGTTGACTGTCCATTCTCTCCTGTGTATTTGCAAGGCCTACACTACAAGAAAAGTCCTTTTCTTAAGAGTCTGTTCATTTTCTCTCTCCCTAATACTTACCTTTACCTATGCAGTGATAAGCCACAGAAAAAAAGCACACATACTGTTGATTTATAACATTTAAATTATGCATTTTGTTAGCTGCCCATCCCAGTCCTACTCCCAAGGATGTAAATGGATGAATTTGTTTTGCACAACGTGGCTGGAGACATAAGGATCAACAACCACCTTCCTCCTTGCCTGCTTTGCATTTATCATTCCTACCTCTCTGTTTTGCTGGTGCTGATTTCCCCATTCAGTCTTTGATCTTGGCTGTAATCTTGGCACACAGTTACCTCTTCCTCTTCCCTTCTCTGTTCATTCTTTCCATCTCACAGCTGATAAAGTGGCACAGCTCAATAGAAGTAGTTCCCTTCCTTACCAGACAACAATTTGGAAAACCAGAGGAATCACAACCCACTTCTGATGCTGCTCTGCGATAGCTGTGGTTAGGGGAGCATTACACATACCCAGTCACTCCAGCTATAACATTTCAGGCCAGCACAAGATGAACACAACACCCCTCAGGCATTTCTGCGTTATGCTGCCCAAAGGCAGCAGCTGATGCACCATCTCAGGAGGCCTGATAGCAGCATTCAGTCCTCACTCATGCATTAAATATCAGAATCACAAGGGGCTGCTACCTTTTAAATTCAGCTCACCATAAAAGGATCCTCTCTGTTGGTTATTTCATAGCTGAAGGAATGAATAATTGAAAGGCAGTAGGTATTCTTCACCAGAACTAAATCTTTAGTTAGGAGCAGAACAACATCCAGCAGATCCAGACTTTCATTTATAAGAGCTTAGACAAGTCAAAGGTCCCTTGGACATATGCAGAGCAGGCTGGCAGCAGAGGTTTAATATGCAGAGCTCACATCCACTGACCCTCTGGCTCTCAGCTGGGGAATGTCACACAGGCATCCCTGCCTTCTGCAGGACTCACACAACTGTCCTGTTTTCACCGTGCTGGTGGCACATTACAGGCAGATGAAGATTCCCTCCTTTTCAGTTTAATTTTACAAGTTCCAGGATGAAATGTGCCACATGGTTAAACAAGATCTGGGCTCAGGGTGTGGGATTTGACTGGATTAGCTGCAAGATGCCATATCAGTGGAAATGAAACAAACTCATCTTGTTCCAGTGACTTAATGCTGCACAAACAGAAGCTAGTTAAATATAGACCATGGCTGAAAAATCATTTTCCATAGGTGAAGCCTACTAAAATCCTGCAAAGCTTGCTGCTGGCTGACGTCCCTGGCAGCTTCTCCAAGGGGGTTTGGTGGGGCACACTGGGATGGACTTGGCACATATGGCATGATCCACACCTACCCAGGCAGGATGGGAGGTGCAACAAATGCTTCTCCAGTCCAGAAATCTCTGTGTGACAGCCCCGCGAGGGAGGCTGGCTCTGCTGCCCACAGACACGTGCGAGGTCTGTAGTAGAGCTGGCAGCTGCACTTTCCTCTTTAACAGCCTGATGGCTCTGAAGTGCCAGTGGCACAGTCAGAAGTCCTTTGACCCTTATTAGTACAGGAAAAGTACTATGGACATAGCTCAGGCTAAGAGGTGGATCTATCTGCTGAGGTAAGGATGTAAAAACAAGAAAAATAAGAGAATAGCTTTTGATGACAAAGTCCCTTTGAATACTCAGCTTGCTAAACAGAACTAAAACACCTGAAGGCTGATCATGGAAGAATCCTGTCTGCTTCCACTTGGGAGTTCTCACTACTGTAGGATGAAGTGTTTCAGCATCAGTCACAACCAGTATTCTCCAAGGAGTGGCCACATTGCAGTTGGCATTTGCTGGTTGTGGAAGGGCAGCCCAAAGGGCAGTGGGCACAGGGCTCAGCTGCAGGTCATGGCCTCTGGAAAGAAATTCCTGAGCACTGGCAGTACTGCATATCTTCCAAACAGGGCAGGCAGTTCTGTAACACTAAGAATAGGTGGCATAAAAATCACTTTTTTTTCCTCCTTCAGTTCTTTTTAAAAGCTGGGCTATTTTAGAGAAAGAAAAGCCATTGTTTTAACGATTGGTCAATACCCAGGCATTTTTCCTGCCTTAGCACAGTCATCTTTTTTCAGGTCTCCTATGGAACTGCACACAGGCACACTTCAAGTAAAACTGCAGGGTAAAAACACAGACAAATGCAAATGCTCAGAGAAATGCAAGCGTTCAGGAATGCACCATCTTTCAGGCAAGTGCCCTTTCACAGGCAGTAGATGTCAACTGCAGTATGATCACTCCTTGGAGAAGACTGGCTGTGACTAACATTGAAACACAGAAGGCAATGACCTTCTCAGTGTAACCTAGAAGAGGGCTTCTCTTATTCACAGTGAGGGTGCATTGTTGGGTTGTTTTCCCCTTTCAGATCTACTGGCATCTTTTGGCATTCACGGTAACACCAACATCTGTACCAGCTGGACTACAAGTCACACAGTCTCTTCCCAGCCTCTACCACTGCGAGGGGTTGGGCTGGCCAAGGTGCAGACCATTTTGCTTCCTGAGCTCCATAAGCTTCATGTTGGCCTAGTCACCAAGTTTACCCCTGTGGATTTAGGTTGTCCCATTTGCTGCTGCTACCCCTAATTTAATGTCATTCGCACATTTGAGGAAGACACATTCTGTGCTGATCAAAATGTCGAGCAACGTGGACTCCAGCACAGTACCCTGCTCACTGCTTGCTGCCAGCTGGATATCAGCCCTTTGATCTCCTGGAGTCCAGCTGAAGGTGGTCCCAGCAGATTTCAACCCACCCACAATCACCAGATTGTGACTGCAGTACCAGAAAGGCCATTTCCCACTGGCAGAATTTGGCAGCTTTGAATCTTTCCTTCACTGGCAAGGATGAAAATATGCAGATGGAAAGAGAAGCCATGGTATCCCTGAATTAAATTTTTAAAGTCCATCTGAGACCTGGGATTGCAAAGGTCAGCATTGAACTGTACCACAAATTTATCAGCACAAGAACAGCTGCCTTTGTGGCCTTTAGCTTACTGAAAAAGGATGATGATGTCCACAGATGAAATTGAGATCCAGCACTAATTCAAGTACATATGAGGCACAACTTGCAAGAACTGATTAATTCCCAATGTCAGTGACTGTGATTTAAGCATTCTTCGAAACCAAAGAATATCTCTTTAGTGAGGCCTCCTGAACAGTTAACAAGATCATGCTTTCCAGACGATCAGAGAACTTGTGCGATGAGATTTTGTAGCTTTCAGTGAAGCCATTAAAAAGAAGGACTATCATGCAATCCAAAACTGAAGTAAAAAACGGAAGCAAAAACACACTGACTGACTCCAATGAGAACTGGGTGTTCAGATGAAGAGATTACCATTTTGGGTGTACATACACAAATTAGCAATTAGGGGTAATTGCTTTCAGCTGCATTTTGCTGTTAAAAAAAGTATTAATAACTTGTAATTAACATTAATTTAAGGACAGATGAAAGCCCCTGTTGGTGCTGAGAGTAGACACGCCTGACAGAAAACAGCTACCTCACAAGCAGTGCTGGTGGTTGTCAGCTAGAATATTTTGTGTGTTCCCAAACCAAAATTACAACAGCTTTAATCTCTCTGTCTTCTCAGGCACACTTCCTGCCCACTAACCTCTCCCTTTAACCACAGTCAGATCTTCAACAAAAGTACCATAGAGGAAGAAACTCACTGTGCACAGGCTGCCAGGTTATCAGCCAGACGCTGCTCCTCGCTACCCACCCAGACCTCACGCCGTGGCACCGGACCTGCCGTGCCCGTGTGAGCTGCACCACTGAACTCCAAGGGGAGGCCTGTGAGCCACACGTGCTCCTCTACCGCCATGTGAAGAGATAAACGTAGCCAAGATTTAAAACTAAAATGAGTCTGCTGGACGATTTCCTTGTAATTTGCCCTGACAGCATTTCCTGCCTGGAAATAAAATCTGTCCAGCCCCAGGCAGCCCTGGTTGTGCTCCTCTGCACATCACCCTGCGAGGCAAGCCCATGCACAGGCAGCAGGACGGGCAGGGCAGCCCCTCAGCTGGCCATGTCCAGGTCAACCTTCCCTTGTGCTTCCAGGGCAAACTAGTGAAGGGCCAGGGTGATGCTGGGGAAGAAGTTACTCAGCCATTACAGAGGTGTGGCTCTGTGGCTCTGTGGCTCCCCTGAGGTCAGTGAGGAGGTACATGGCACAAGGCACCATGCCTGGTCAGCACTTCAGCCAAAGGCAAGTTCACCTCCCATAAGTTACAACTTTGAAGTTTTATTTCCAAAAGTTTACCTATTTCTGTACCTCACTCTGTAAAATACATGCCTGTTACAGGCTTAAATGCATCAGGCTTGTAGACTTGTTCTAAGGAATTGTGCTCCCGGCATCTGGTTACCCAAGCTACAAAACCCTTTTGCAGAGTGGTTTAGTACAGAATTTCTGGACAGAATTTCTGGACAGAATGCTGGATCACACCTAAATCTCATCTGGGTCAAATGGAAGTGGACTTGGTCTCCTCAACAGTAGCAAATAGCACATATTTGTCAGTACACAGGACAAAGGCCAACAGGGACAGTTTCTCAGCTGAGCTCCAGATTATAAAACACCAGGCAAGGCAAAAAATCCCAAACCTCAAGATAGTAATGCACCTATCCTACATGGCATGCCCATTTCTATAAACTATATTCTCTCCTGTTGACTACTGTTGAATTTCTTGGGTTTTTTCCCCCCACTCTAATCAGTATTTATATTTGGTCAAATGGGCATCCTTCAGCCCACAGGAGCATTTCTCAAGTTATCCAGCCCCGCTTCCTGAGCAGAATCACGGAATATTCTGAGTTGGAAGGGACCGATGAGGATCGTCAAGTCCAGCTCGTAAGTGAATGGCCTGTACAGGGATCAAAACTGTGACCTTGGCATTATTTGCACCATGCTCCAACCAACTGGGCTAATTCCAGGGTCAGGTACTGACCCTCACACCACTGCAGCTGGAGCTGTGACTAGAGGTCATTGCCCCATTTCCTTCACCATTCCAGCACACCTCTGGGTTCCCCACACATCACCTTCAGTGGTGGAGCTGGGCAGATGGAGGTCCCTGCAGTATAAATGCTTATGTAAGGCTCATGTGACTTCTTAAGAAAAAAAGAAAGGCCCTAAAAATAATAATAATTATTATGAAGCCCCAGCCAGGCATCCATTCTTCCAACAGTGGAGAAGCTCAGAGATCTCATTTCATCTCAATTTCCTGTAAATCTATTTCTACAGTCTGAGGTTCAGGAACCTTTTATAGGAACCTTTATTCAGTTCCTTATAGTCACTCTGAGGGGCTCAAACAGACTCAGAATAGAATTCAGTCACTTCTATCACCCAAACGTAACAGCAAACAGGTTTCACTATAACAAAACAATTGGCAATACACTATTCAGACATTTTTAAGCTTTTTGGAGCACAGGAACACCCCCCACTTCTGATTGTGATTTTCAGTTTAGCTCTGGAGAAAACATTTAAACTTTCCACACTCCTTCTATTCTACTGATTTTGCAAGGAACACCCCCTTACCTGTTACAGACCATTAACAAAGTGCCCTTTTTGTGCTTCCTTGCCCTCCCCCACAGCATTTGGAGAAATGCCTCAAAGCTGTGACCCTCCTCAGACTCCACTGCCTGTTGTCCAGGAGCTGGAGATGGCAAAGAGGAAGGTGTCCTCTGAGCAGGGGTGCAGGAAAACAGGAATTTCCCTTTAGGGACTGGCTGCAGAGAATTACCTGGTTGCTTAGAAACATGAGATTAACTACAGCTCAGTTTCCCCCTCCTTCACACATGCACTTAAGCAGAGGCCATAAATCAGCTCGGTGGGAGACTCAGGATGGCTGGTCTGCGGGGGTGAGATGCAGGGTCACCACACAGGGTCACCACACAGGTCACCATGCAGGGCAGGTGGCAGACAGGGGGGAGGGCATGTTTTCTGCTCCCAAGGCTGTGTGAGCTCCCTTTGGTTTGCAGTGAAAAGTTTCTCATTGCTGCGTTTTAGCTGCCAGGATGAGAGTCAATCATGGAGCTCTGCAGCCACATCTCCTGTGCCAGGATTTCAGCTTTGATGACACTCAGTTGAGCGAATGCAGTTAGGGCAAAGCATCTGACAAGAGGAAGCAGATGATATTTAAAGCAAATGATATTTCAAGCATAAACAAAAGTTACGTTAATTCCTGCACCTCTTAGTAATATTTTCTATGTGAGGTGCCAAAGCATCAGTGATTGGCAAAAATAAACACACTCACTGCCTGTTTCAATCTTTCATATCTCAATGAATTGGACAGAAAGAGTGATTAGCAACACAGAGACCCAACTACTGCTTTGCTTACCCACCAGCATGTAACACAGAAGAAGGAAAAAACAATCTAGATAAAACAGACATGGACTTAATCTCATACAGTTTATGGTCAAACCAGTTTAACGTGAAAAAGCACCACTGCTAACACAAACATGAGAGCATAGCCCACAGTGTGTGCTCAAGAACTTTAATGAAGCCTCTGCAAGAATACTCTTCAAGCCTGACATAACAGGTCAAAGGACACATGAACTGGTATCTGCCTATAAAGTATTAGAATTTGGAAAAAGATACTGGCAAACGTGCCTAATTTAGACTCTTTCACACTCATCCACATTTACAGACGTCAGCTCCCAGACACAGCGTGGAAGGGATATGCTGTGCAGTACATACCCAACAACCTTGTGGACAGGAGCCAGCAGTGTGGTTATCATTATGCTGGATAGTTAGTACAAGCTGAGGGTTAATTATTAGCAGGACTTAAAATCAAAGAGAGTTTGATCCAGAGTGCATAGCTACACACACACACACACACACACAAAGCTTCTACCCTGAGGCACTTCCCGTCTCTTTACAGTCAAGCTCAGCATAGTTTAGACACGTCCAAGGTGGCACACCATGCCAAGGTAGCAGTGACAGGGAGACTGTAGCCAGGCAGCTCTTGAAGCGTCAGCACCTACAGGAATGGGTGTTGGGGGGCTTTTCACTGGTTGGTTTCTTTTGCACTTCAATGGTTGTTTAAAAACAGTTAGCATGACTAGAACAAAGTTATGTTTTGTGTATTATTTATAAGTTCTGCTCACAAAAATTCTCTCCTTGACCTTGGAAATATTTTTTTTCAGGGAGAAAGGACTAGAGTTACCTTCTGCTTTGCATTTGCATCCTTAACAATGAAAAGCAATGTCCTCTGCAAGAAAAGGCTTGCAAATATCAGGACTCTGATTTTGTTAGAGGTTATTTAGTGATATTTAATAGTGAATTCAAGCTGGTGGGATAGGGAAGGCCAAGGGAACAAAGCAACAATCAAAAACTGCAAACATTTGACACGTTTCTTTTGTAAATTAACAGAAACTCAGATTTAGTAGAGTTGTTTGTTCTTTTTCCACAGCAAAATGCTCTTTGGGCCTACATGAGCAATGATACCCAAGGGTTTTTTTCACTTAGTTGTCCTGTTAATTCAGCATTAACCTGATGGACTCAATTATAACAAAGAGTTTTACCTGTGCACAAGCACTTGATATTCAATCTGCATTCAGTAAGAAAACCAGGAATGTGGGTAAGCAGATCAGGTTGAGTTCAGGATACGCAGTGACAGTGGGGGGGGGAATTGCCTGTTTCAGTCTTCACCTGGGTTGGTGCAGATGTCCAAACCTGCAGGTTTCTAAGGCAGACACAATGAGCAAGTACCACATGCAACTAATAGATGGTACACACTCTTCTACCAACACCACAGAAGAAAAAGAAAAGGAGTTTACCCTACCAAAATGAAATAAAAATGACGAGCCAAGCTGGCTNNNNGTGTGCAGTGTGGAGTGCGCGGTGTGGGTCGCGGAGGGCGGGGGGGGGGGCTAAGCTGACAACACTGCTCTTTTATGTGCTCTCATACCGTGTTCAGTGCATAAACATGGGCTGACGTGACCAAGGGCTCCCCGCGAGCGAATGGAGCAACCTTCCCCTGGCAGAGAAGGATTAGTGTTTGCTGACCCTGTCAAAAGAAAATCGGGGCGACCTCTGTCTCCCCTCTGCCAGTGCTGCCACCCCAGTAGCTGCAGGGCTTACACTGTAGTCTGCAGTGTTTGCACTGCTGGCCCCAAACCTTTTTCTGTGTCTGCAGAGTTACAGTAGAGGCTGAAATTGAGCCTAATTCTCTCACAGCAAATGAGAGTGCTTTCCCAGACTGGCATTTAGCATTTCACATTCTCACATACTGCAAACAACCATCAAAACCAGGGAGAAATCACGGCTGCAGAGGAAGTCTACGTGACCAGCTGAGAAGTTGGTGACCAACTTCCAGTTGGTTAGGGCTTAAGAGATATGCCACCCATTAAGCCAAAATTGTAGAGAGAGTCCTGAGGGTCTTACGAGACAGGGCAGCTAGGTTCAGGGATCACATCCAGCCCCTGCAAAGTGCCACAACTCAAAGTGTTTGTCATTAAGAGTCCCAGCTGTGAGAAAGGCGCAGCTTTAATGAGGGCTGAGTCAACAGGAGGGACCTTCCAGGCGTGTAATACCAGCAGCTACGGTGACTGCAGATAGGAGTAGACTGTACTGATCAAGGAAACATTAGCTGAAGTAGTTTGGAAGTGAGCAGTCCAAACAACCTCCCTACCGCTTACACCAACGTCCTCCCAAACATGGGGCTTTTGTTAGTAGCTCAAATCTTGCTTTAGTAAATTAAAATACATTTCCACTTTGCTCTGCTAGCCATTGCAGAACAGAAAAGGTGAATTAAATCCTAACACTCTTCTTGGGAATGAATGATCCTGGAACAATGTCAACAGCCTGGCAAGGGCTGAGGAAACACTCAGGCATTTCCCAGCCTTCACTTATGCCCCCTCCCTAAAGTACTCCTCAAGGACTTTCCATGCATAAATAAGCTAAGGTAGGATGAACTTCAAATAGGCCTCGCCCTATACAGTCAAATAAACTAGGGAACACGTATATATGATTTGTAATATTTGCATTTCAAGGAGTGAAACTTCTTGTTTTGATACATTATACATGCTGGGATTACTAGCAAGCTGCAGACTGGATAGGTATTTTATGTGTTGCTTTTTACCATGAAGCCCAGATGGCTGACTTTGTTCAGGGACTGGGCATTGCTGGGAAAACTCATGTTGTGGCAGTACAGCTAAACACTGTTCTGCTTACAGCTGTAGTTTAATTTATCCATTTACTACCTTTCAAGGCCAAATTTCACATTTTGCATCTGCAGTCAGGCTGGGCCTTGGCCATGCTGTTAGTTACTTGTCATTCTCAGTCAGTGCTGTAATCTCACTTATTTGTAGTCAAGCTGTTGTTAAGTACAATGATGTACTTTCAAGAGATTACTTTGTATAAAGGAAAGAACTTAATTTTTTTTCAATGGTCACAAATTAGAACACAAAAGCAACATAGGCAAGGAAATAAATAAACTGGGTTTATACAAATTAACACTGAATTTGTTTGTTTCATAGTCTGCAGTCTGGAAACATGACCACTTGCACTAGGCTAATGTCATTGATTTCTCTTGCTCAAATAAGCATGCCACCAAAAAAAGTCCGAGGTGAGGTGGGAGTTTTTATTAGGCTAACAAACAGGAGCTGGAAAAACAATAAAGCAACTTATCAGCCAGCCTAATAAAAAGACATTACCTCTCCCTACAAACCTTGCCTTGCTTATATCATGGCACTAAATTCACTACCCAAATATTTCTCATCCTGACAATTAAATTTTACATTTACTGGAAGTCCAAGGGTAGCCTCAGCTTATAATTGATTTTGTTAACTAAACAAGATCTTCCGTGCAGAAGGGCAAAGAAAGCATGAGAACACTGGTACTGGCAACACAGCTTATGTAATTTGGCCAGCACAGTATTTGAATCTGCGAGTTCCCCCTCCCCCACATGCTGCAATCCCAGCATCCATGGAGAATCCCCAGCAGCAAAATGATGGGCCTTGGGACCAAATTACCTCCAGCTGACACTGCCCAGAATTACCATCGCTAGTGTGGGTGGGTCTGTATCCCAAATAACTGATTTGAGAGACAAGCTGGCTCCCTTGCAGGCGTGCAGGATTCCTTGGGGACTCCTGAGAGAAGGCAGCAGCAAGCTCCTGAAGTGGCTGAAAGTCACCTTTCATTCCACACTCACTGCCATGGCACTGAATTAGGAAAGCATTTTCTGTGAGGCTGGAGGAATAATTGCATCCCATGGATCAAGAGATGAACAGGTAATGTATAGCCATGGGGCAGTGTAGGCATTTTCCCTGGAGCATCCTCAAAGTCTGGAGAGGCCTAATAAACTGCTTACAGGAACCATTATAGGTATACAGCCATTAAGTATATAACCCTGCTTTGTCAGTTGCAGGGTATACATACCCACACACGTGGTCCCTTTCCAGCATCCTTGTTATTAAGAGCAGCTCAGGCATCCCCAGTGAGCTGCTTGTTGAGACAGAAAAGCAGGGAAATACTCTTGAAATTAACTCCTAGCCTATTTTCGTTTAGAGTAGCCACATAACTCCTCCCTGCCTCAAGGCAATGTCAAAAGCAAAAACCAGAATTACAGACAAATGAGCCTCAGCCCCACTGCTCCAGCAGGACAGGGCTCTGCGCTGAAACTTTCCAGCCAAACCGCTCCTCTGCCTGCCCCTCCCAGCAACAGCCTCCAGCACCAGCGGCTGTGAATGAGCCCAGCTACACAGGTACTGATCGTGGTACAAAGCACATGCTTGGCCCAACTGGCTGGACTCAGGGTCCCCTCTCTGCCACCCCCACTGCTTTCCCTGCATCTATTTCTGTTGTCAGGACTTAGGTCGACTTCAGACATGCAATGGAAGATCCGCACTGCTAACACCTTGTCTCGTGTAGAATAATAGCAGAGGCAAAAAGGTATCCTTAATTCAGTTCACATTTAACTATGAACAGCTGAGGCAGAGCCACCTTCATTCTTCTGAGGAATCATTACACCAGCAACCAGGCTGACTTTCAAGAAAGTTAATTCTCATTAACTTTTGAGGGTACTCATGTTGACGCAGTCTATGTTATTCCTTAGCTGCACCATACCAGAGTGGCAGTGGCCGCATTTATGGCTCCATGGTGCTGTAAATAAACACTAAACCTGTGTTTTAATGGTGGCAGGAGGGCAGCAGCTGTTGCTGCTGAATGCCCAGCAGACTGGTATTGCTCTCAGGGCTCTCAGAAGGGAAGGAATAGCCTAAAGATACTATTGTCTGCAACAAGCATTTTCTTTCATAAACACCACCTGAAAAAAAAAATCAACCAGCCAACCAACCAAAGAAGTTGTATGTTGGAAATAGATGATGAAAAGGCTTTCCTATGCCCCTGCTCTGGGCACCAGGCTGTCAGATTTTATGTGAGGGGAAAATAAGACATTACATGATCTGAAAGAGCATGTTAGAGGAAGGAAAAGCAGGATACAGAATAAAATGCATAATTCATGGCTTGTGAAAGCCTTGAGGCAAGACCTTTCGGACTTGCTAATTGCTTTGCTGAGAAATAGGCCAGAAGCCATAAGAATGACTCTTACAGCCAGGCAAATGAATGCATCAAGCATTGCAACAACCACTCAGGGGCTTCCACATCACCCCTCTTGCACAGGTGTGCTGCTGGCTCACCTGGCAACATGCCAACCAAGGACAAGTGCATAGGATATCAGGCTGATCCAAAGATCTAGATTTAATTCTGGTATGTAGTTCAGTATATTCAGGTTTTTGAACTGCAGGCAGATACATTTATATAAACTGGCTGCAGCCATACTGTAGCCCTTAGAGGACCCTCACTGTGTGCTCAGAGCCTTAGCATGCAACTCTGTGCACGTGAGACAGGCAGAGATGAGCACTTCCTCCACTGCAGTAGCCAGATTTAGCCTCACTGAGCTCAATGGCAAAAAATTCAGTGGGTGCAAGATCAGATCCCAGCTGCAGGCAAAGAAATTCATATGACAAGCAGGAAGGATGAAGGCAAGCTTAACAGCTTATAGTTACTGAGGTTTGTGCAAGTGCATGGTTTGGTGGATTTAAGTCATGAACAAAGCATCAAAATCTTTTTGCTTCCTATGTTATAACTACCTCCTCCTCCACGTCCCCAGTGAGCAGCTTTGGATTTTCTCATACCTGCAGGCAAAATCATAGGATTTTGTCTACCTACACGTTCAAGTCTCTCTTATTGGCATTCTCTCATTTCAGAAAATGCTATTCCAGCCAATTCTCTAATAACATCCTGCTGACCACCACCAGCCACTGCTCTTCTTTGTAAAACCTCACCAGAATTTTGCCTTAAGGACCTAAGAAAGGCTTTGCTATTGCTGTTTCGAATTTGTCACCAAATTCAGTAAGAGTCATTCACTGTGTCTGAAGAAAGATGGGCTTGCACCCAAAGCATAGGGATCAGACCTTCCTGCTCTGCCAGCTTGTCCAGCTTCCAGCCCCTTCAGTCCCCTTCCAGCCCCAGCATCTTCTTGCTGTCCTGTTTTAACTGTCTTCCCCCACAGTGCCCTTAGAGAAGTCTAACCCCTCCAGTGATACTCTCAATCCATCAGCAGAAAAATATCTTTTAGAGCCCTTTCCTTCCCCTTTGGTATTATTTACTGATGTATCAAAATTACCATAAAAACTCATTAATAAAGTACAGATCTATATCTTCCATAAAGCAGCTTATCTCCGTGACACTACAGAAGTAAAACTACTGAAAATGCAAGAAAACAGATCTGTCCCTTAATGGTACTTCTCTCAGTCATACTACATCAATTAATTTACTCAAGCAGATCTAATTTTAATTGCTAATACACTTATTTTCTTACTTAAAGACATCCCACTATTTCTCAGGGTCAAGAATATGAAAAAGAAGAAAAACTTGACAGAGATGAAGAAAAAATAGATGATCAAAGATCCCTGCACTTGACAGGTTTAATGGGGAAACCATCAGTACTAGCTTGTGAGTATGAATGAAGCTATCAGTTAATATGATAGTGGTATAAAGTTTCAGAGCATATAAAACGGTTTTTTGTAATACTGCAAATTACATAATGGGAAAAAGACTGCTTTGCAATATCTTCTATATAAGAATCTTAACTATTATTCTATAAATATAAAAGGAGTCCAAATGAAGGCAGGAGAAATTAAATAACAGTTCAAACATCAGTGGTGAAGTACAGTGAAGCTGTGGATACCCAGATCTAGATCAGACTAAAATGCCATTGCTAGCTCTGTAGGCAAACAACCTTTAAGCTACTTTATAACTGATGTGCAACATGATTCAAACCAAGCTGCAACACATTCAATGGGCAACTCTCTCCTGCACCTTTAAAAATCTGCCTGTAACATTTTAACTCTTTATGTTACTGTCCCTTAAGTGTTGATATCTACAAGGAGCATACAAGGAATTCACAGTTTCCCCAAGGCCAGAGGTTCCAGCCCAAATAAGCCAATGAATGTCAAAGCATAGAGAAGTGAAAGTGGGAACAACAGAAAAATGTCACTTAATCTTGTGAGTTCTACCTTTAATAAATGTTAGTAGCTCCCACACTGGATATAAGGTAAATACGCATTAGCAGTAAGTACTGTTTGGTGTAGATTTGTTTTGTTCTGTGACCTATCCATTTGGTCCAAGAGAGAAGGCAGTAAAAGCAGAATGGGTCCATTGCAATCACAACACAAAGAACAGTCTTTCACTTCATGCAAAGAATACTAGAACAGATGGTGAATCCACATTTTGCAGGAAAATCCATGTGCTTCCACATTAATGAGACATGGGTTAGAAGAACACAGTATTATACACTGTGGTCATTATGTCAGAAGTGATTTGTTGTCCAAGCTTAGGTATCCAGATGGTACCAAAAACACTCCAAAATTTCTATAAGCACAAAGCTTTCACTATAATTAAAAAATGGTTTCAGAACATATACTGGTTTCTCTGAGTATTTCTAGCTCACTTTTAACTGCTGAACATGCCCTGCATTTTGCTTGCAGTACTTCAACAAGAAGGACACATATGCACTGGAAAACCTCAAAAGGCAGAGCGGGGGAGTGATAGCACAGGAGAGGGGTGATGGGCAGAACCAACACGTTCCAAAGTGTGGAAAAGAAGGAACCAGGAAGCCAAGAGCTACATGGTGCTTCCTTGGTGGATATACTAGCAAGATCTTCAGAAAAGAACTGGCCTCTATTCATGCAGAATGGCACAAAAGCAGAATTACAGACCTAAGTGTTCCACATTCATACCGTTAAGATTAGCTACAACGAGGAGCAATGGCCCCTTCCGATTCAGATCAGGTTTAGCCCCCTCTGTGCATGATGGGTTTATCCATACTGGAGCCAAAGCAATTGGATTTTATAAGTCCCATTATTAGCATACTTTATTTTCTGGTAGGAGCCTCAAAAATCTTCATAAAAGCTTGCAGTGAAATAATTGCTCTCTTTTCACTTCACTCTAGCTGACTCCCACAGGTTGGACTGTATTTTTCCTTTTCGAAGTAAATTGTACAGCTTCTCTTAAAAAGCTCACCTTTGAAAAAACAATCTAAAAAATACTAGCCTAAATTTGACAGTTTTCCCCTTATGTTTCAAAGCCAGGAAAGGGTTTTTCTGGAAAAAAATGACACCTTTTCTACTCAAGAAGACTAAAAATCTGCTGCAGAAAAAAAATGGGTGGAAAAAAAAAGAAAGAAATAAACTGCCAGGACAGTATGTGGGTGACAGGATTCAGTCTTTAATCTGACAGGTATATGTCAGCACTTCTTCACACACATACCTATAAGGGATCTGATTGTTTTCCTCCTGTTATTGTACTGTTTCCTAATGATACCCCTTGTTTTTAGGTTGGCTTCCTGCCAGTCTTTTTGCCTGATGTCCAAAAAGTGAACAGGTTAATAAAACAAGAAAAGCTGACACCTTTCGTCATCGATCTACTTGCTCTTGTAAGTGTCTCAAGCAAATTCATCTTGAAATGAAAAATCATGTTGTCAACCATGCAGTAGACAATGTGGTCCAAAGACAGATTTACAGACTGGTAACTAGGGAGCAGACAGAGGAGGTGGCTGCTCAGCTGATGGATATAAATAGTAAAATCCTAGTCAACAGGATATTATTGTTCTTTGGGGTTCCCAAAGAAGCCTTAAGCGATGGATCAGCTCCTACGCACATGCTGATAGCAAGCCAGTGCCCGCGTGCAGTGGGGAGAACCTGCCCAGGGAAGACATGGGGCTATTTCAGGACTTACCAGGCCTCAGCACATGCTCTGGTGGGAAGAAAGATTGAGAAGGTGGGGGGAAAGTGCTCAGCAGCGCACCTGTCATTTATTCTTTCCTCTTAGTATTAATAACTCATCTCTAAGAATGAGACTGAACAGCAATGCTTTCCTCCGTTCATGCAATGAAACCAAGCCTAGATGGAGATGACCACACGAACACCAAAGAGCTTGAGAAACTGGGAATAGAGAACAAAGGAAAGGAATCTTCTAGGAGCAGGTCAGAATGGCTTATTTATCAAGCTGTAACTCCACAAGACACCAGCTTCAACTGGCTTCAAATTAAGGCAGCTTACGCTCTCAGATACGCAGCACTTCCATTATAAACCACATTTAAAGGTTAGGCAATTAATTGCCTCATTCCTCTACGACCTTTGCAGTAAGAAAACATAGAATCTGATTGCTGTCCTATTTCTAATTTTGTTTCTTTTAACTCTGACTTCTTTCTTTTGCAGAACATACTGCTATGATCATCCAGGGCAGACACACATCCTTTGATAGGTACTTTCCCACATTCACACAAAATAAATATGCCTCATCCATGCCCTCGGCAAGCACTCCCTTGGTCTTCCTCTCTACCCCACCATGCTCTTTCAGACCTATGCACAAGGCAGACAGGGTTTCAGGACAAGGGATATAGCACTACTCTCTGTTAAAATAACATTTGGATGATTCTGAGAACTGAACTGAAGAGCATGAATTGACAGCAAGTTCATGCTGGGATAAAATTTAATCTGATTCATTTATGCATGCAAGCAGAAAGCTTTTATTAGCATACATTTCTCAAAGAAAACAAATTATAGTTCCTGGAGATGTTCATCATTAATTACTCTCTTCCAGCATCTAGCAGGAAGTTTTCTTCCTTCCGCAGCTTCACTTTATCTTCTTTCTAGAAACACATACTCAAAACAAAATAAACAAAACTTTTGTAACAAACTCAGTGAACTGAAAGCATAGTACAAAGAGCCAGAGGGAGCACAGCTAATTTGGTTCTTAACTGAGGTAATTCCAAAGCACTTGAAGGAAAAAAAAGTTTCTACCTGAAGATGATAACGAGTAACTCATAAAGATGATCAACATACGACATCAAAAAATACATCTTCACAAAAGGGGAAAAAGTAGAATGAAGCAGGTTTATTTCATTCTACAAACATTTTGTTCTCCTTACATTTAAAAAACCCCAAGTCAAGCCAAACTGAAATCTGATTGCAGTTAACCTTCACACCAACTGGTGTGCACTGCACAGAGCACCACCAAGCACATGCAAACCCAGAAGGGAACCACCTGCCACCAAACATGAGCACACCACATGCTGGGGTGAAAGATGGGTCTGCAGCTTCATGGTAATGATCAGCTTGTAAAGATTTACTACAGAGAAGGCAGTATATATGTGTTACAGTTCACATGAATTGTTAGGGGACATTGTTAGCTTTCGCTGTAACATAATGAAGGTGACAAGAAGATGTAAAGAAAGGAATTTGGTCAGGTAGTTCCAATGGTCACCTTGAAAAGAGAATACCAAGATTCAAGGCCTGCTCCACCAAAATTTTCCATGTTCTTACATAGAAAAGCATGTCCTTAGGTTGTCTGGATAACTTTGAAATCAATCCTCTGGCTTTCATGAGTCTTTTATCCTCAAGCCTAACTTAAGGGCGTCATCTAGAGAAATACATTAAAACCATGAGACACTTAAACACTAAAAAAATAGAAATAAATTCCTGCTAGAATGCATTCGGGACACATTTCAGTTTCAGTCAAGATAAACACAAAGCAGTAAGAAAGAACGCCTATCGGTATGAGTGTTATCTGAGTGCCAGAACGCAAGTTTGGACCCTCTCTGTAAAACAAAAATTCCTAAATGCTACTTCCACATCCATAACAGCCCCTTCATTCTTCATTAAGGATGCTGAATGCAAGAAGACACAGGTGTAGCAGGACCAGAAAGCCAAGAAGTGGGCAGCCCCCGCCAATCTTTCTGTCACGTGGCCATCACATGAGCACATTACACTGTATTTTCCATGCAGCTCCTGTGTTTAGGCTCCAAAACTGATCATTAGTATGATAAATTAAATGAGTGGAAACTTTGGCTCAAAGAGCCCAAATTGCTGCAGCTCTGAAGTCAGTCACTCTTCCTAAGCTTTGGTTCATTAGTGAAATGAGAATATAAGAGGTCAAGTGAACATTCAGTTCATAATTAAGTGCCTAAATGACAAAGCTGTTTACTGGCTTGAATGACGCAGCATGGGGGTCTCATCAGCACTTGCTGTGGGCATCTAGACCACTTCTGCAACTGGCTTTCGTAATCAGTCTCAGCATAAAAGCAAAGGACTTACTATGCATGAAAAAAACTGAGATCCTGTATGAAAAAAAGATTGCTCTAGAGCCATCTGTGGGATAGGCAATGAAATAATGCTTTGACCTTTCCCAAAATTAAAGGGTGTCAAGGATTTGAAAAATACTAAGATCTGAGCAGTGGAAACAAAGTCTGAATATAACTTGCTGTATTAATTAGTTTCCAAACAGTTTTGAGACAGTATCAGCTTCCCAGACCTCCTCAGCTACACCGGGTTCTCTCAGCACCTGAGGACGGCCCTTCTCAGCTATGCCTGGGTGTGGACAGGAAGCCTGCACCATCCTTCTCCTGCAGAAATGGGCTCCCATCACCCAGGTCAACCCATCAACCACTTCCTGACTTCAGAGGAGTCACACTGGTGCAACCTCCAAATTCTTAAATTTAAATAAACTCACGATGAGTGATACTGTCAGCTGCAGCTTAGACAAAGGATTTTACAGCATCCTTTAGCTGTGCTAGCAACCAGAACATGGTGCTTCCTCTCTTCATACACGCAGTTGTTGAATGAAGATCTCCTATCTTCTTTTATCTTTCTGATAAGGATAAGGATGTTTTTAAGTTTTGAAAGGCCAACATTGAATACGTCAAAAAGACTGTCTACCTTCATAAGAAGAAATGCAGTTTAGCCAGTAAAAATTCAAACCCTGTCTTCTTTCCGCCAATGTCAATAACCAAACAACTCCTGGAAGAAGACTGAGCACAAGTTCTTTTTACCAACATTAAGTCCCTTAACAACTTTTTTCTCTATAATGGGAAGAAACAGAAAAACTCAGGTAAGAGTCTCTAAAACTTCAAATGACTCCTTGTCCTGTATCCAGAGAGATTAAAAAAAAAACCACACACACAAAAAAATGAGAGCAACAGGAACTAAATGTTGCTCAGTGGCATTAATCATCAGGCCAGGAAGTACCCTACAAAGCCTGAAATCGGAGAACACAGGGACCAAATGTTTCCCAGCTAGTCTTAACAGTTACTCTTGGAATCACTCAGGTTTTGTACTAGAAACAAGCCTATGGAACACCTTATCAAAAAAGGGAGAGTCAATGGGAATTTTGTCTCTGAAAGATCATCTTCTCATTTGGGCAGGACTTTCATGTTTCACCAAGTTTAAGTATGACATGCAAGTGCTGGCCGCAGTCCCTGCACTACCTAGGTTTCTGAGGACCACGCTCTTCCCCATGGGCCTGCTTCTGTCTGCCTTGTTACTCTCCCTGGGCAAACAGCCCAGACAGATTTATGTTTCATTCCTTGTATTTAAGACAGTAAGTCTGAAGTGGACATTTCATACTATGTTATTTATAAATGCTAGATCTTTATTAAGTTAAAACTGCAGTTCATGTTTATCATGAACATCAGTAAGAGCCAGAAAACTTTAATCATGTGTCCAAATGCAGTCATATGAAGGATCAGATTTTAAATTATCTTCATTGGCATTGCTTTCATTTGTCACAGAGCCAGGTCTCTCTTGCCCTTCCCATTTCTCACTGAGCCAAGAGAAGCATGATCAGCCCTCAGCTGAGAACTACCCTGACTGCATACACCAAACACCTACTGACATACGTCAGGGGGTTCTTCGCAAAGACTGAAACGAAATGGCAAAGTACTTCTATCTGGCCATTAGTGCACAACAGAGAGACAGCCCGTGCACGTAACTGCTCCCTCTGCTTTGGCTGCAGTTCAGAGCTTCAGCTGGAGTCCTGTGAAATGGACACTTCAGGCTGTGGTATGACTCTCACAACATATGAATAACACATGGCCTCCCAATCGTCAAGGGGTTTAGTGCACTGTTATGTATATCTCTTGAAGGAAACTTAGGAAAAACAGGCCGGAAGAGTAAAAATGTATCTGGGCCATTCCATGGGTATGGGTAAAGCATCTCTGACCTTAGCAGGGCTCAAGAGGAACTCAGACATATGGAGCATCTAAACAGACATGTTTCCTGGTAATGGACACTACATAAGAGCAGGGACTTCTTTGCTCAGCTTGGCACACTACAAAATGCACTCATATCCCCAGTCTTAATTATGATAAAATGAAGATCCAAAAGGATGCATGCACTAAATATAATGAGGACTGGAATATAAATCTTTGTTTTTAAAATGAGCCCTGTGACAACATATTTCATGAGCATTTATTTTGTAAACAACTAGAATTATACTACTAATTACACTACCAGAAGAGGAAAAACATAGTGAAGCAAATCAACCCTAGGATTTGCTAGAAAGTCTAGAAAGGTCTCGTTTCTGACTACTAACAGTAAAAGATGCTAACATTAAAAGTATAAGAAACAAGGTAACTCATTCTTCACAAATATACTAGGTCTGAATTACATTGACCAACCTCAGGAGTAACTTTCAAGATACAGCGTAAAATACATTTTAATTTATGTCTGAAATTAATTAGTGGAAAATTAATAGAATCCCTCAAAGTATTATATTATTATAACAAATACGTCTTGTATCATGCCATCGAATTAAGTAATGGGCACGGGATTAGAGTTATCTTTGAAGTGTTTTTGATAACATCTATTCAGATTCAGTGGGATTTCTGGTTTTAAAGCATACAGGTCCACAGCCATTCACTCCAGGTATCCAGGCTGGTGCTATTACGACCATCCCTAGAAGATGCCGATTTAAACTTTTGTTCGTGGCTGTACAGCCTCAAACTACAGCTAAAATACAGCTCAGCTCTTTGCACAGAAATACGCAGCAATTATAATGAAGTAAAATTCATCCTGCAATCCTCCACCTACAGTCCCTGTATGTAACTGGTTGGGGGGATATAAAAATAGAGTAACAGGTACAGAGACATGTAGAAAAAGACACTTATTTCTTATTAGGTGCTGTGATGCCCTTCACCACCCCAGCACTGACACATAATCTCACTGCTTATCAGATAATTTCTACTCCTGAATACATTTTTGAAATCATTTTGACTTCTACATGACAAGACAGATATTTGGCTCTTCCCCTTTAGACATATGACCTTAAGAATCATTCTGAAACAACAGTAAGGTTCAGCTTAGGACATAAACAAATAATGTTTAAATGGACACTGACAAGCCAAAATGGCCAAGGTTGCTTCTTCCAGTCCAACAGAAGTCTGTCTTTAAAAGTGAAAAAGGAAATCAAGTCATCTCTTTGTAATATTTTCAAAATAAATGCTACACGTACTTCAGAAGGCAAGTGACATAACCTTGAAATTGTCCTTAGGAAAAAGAAAATGGTTTGAATTTCTGTCCAAGTCAAGTGGACAAAACAAAAAACAAGCAGGAAAACTATGAAAAGTTCATTATACTTTTAAATCATCACTCGTTTTAACACAGTGTTTTGAAGACTGTCATTTTTAAATTATGACTTCAGGCAAGTAATATGGTCTGAGGTGACACCAGCTCTCCTAATGCTGAGGCTGGTCAGCGCTTGAACAACAGTTCACGCAGGAAAGACAGAGAAGGTGATCTTGGTAAGTGACAGCACATCAACCCCATGCCTCGAGTCAAGGTCCATGCAGTTGCCAAACACAGTCTCTTTTAAGATAAAGTGTGAACACGAGTGAGTTCATGTGACTGTGGAGCTACCAGGCATGATTTGAATTTGGTGTAATTTCATCCATTCAATGGGACAGAGAGCCCAGACTTCTAATTTGTTAGAGAAATTAGGCATTAACCTTGTTAAAACTGCATGCTGAAACCTGCAATCTGCACTGTGTCTCACCTCTCACTGCTCCTTTATTTCAGTGCCAGGGTTTCCTACATCTGGAGCACGTAAGTCTTCCTTCCATTGCTGACAAATACTGTCAGGTATGAGACTGCCCTTACAAAGACCATCTCCACTAGGACACTTGGGTTTCCAGCATTAACTTTGGCTTCTCATACCTGGATCGGAATCTTTATTTTGGGGGTTCATATTTATAATTCTCAGGCCTATTTAACTTCACTTTTATATAGAATAGGATCACTTCGTAGTTGTACAGTGCTTTGCCTAAGGTTCTCCAGACAATTTAATCTTTCCGAATGTCTAAATCTACAAAGAACTCCACTAAATGAACACGCCTAGAGGCAGAATGAAATCCTGCTGAGTATGGCGACAAGTTATAGAAGAGTTAAAGTCATGAACAGTTACAGCACCTTACTTTTGTCAGAATGAATGGATACATTAAAAAAGGTTTTCTCCTACTCGTGAAATTTCCATGTATTTGAAAAGCAAGTCAAACTACAGCAAACAAGTTGAATGCTGCTGTATCTTGTAATTAAAGGAAAATTATTACTCTCTGTAGTTAAGTGAAAAAGTCATAAAACGTATGCTTCGTACGTAAATTAAAAAGAAAAATACGAATAGAAACATTTTCAAGACTGACTATACCACCTGCCTTTGGTCATCCATCAGAGATGCTTAAGCCTCCGCAAAGTAAAGACATATAGATACTTCCACTGCTAGAGTTAACTTCTCTGAGTTAAGCATTCGTATTACTTCTTAAGACAGAGGCTTCAGAATCTGTTACCTCCTAAGATGCTGAGATTCAAGTTAGTGACAATTACAGTTACTACTGTCCAAAGCTTACAAAGTCTAGATCTCAAGGATCCAAACAGGAAGTCAAGCAAAATCAGAGTGCTGGGATTTTATGACTAAGTGATCCACTCTGAGATATAAACCATGGCAAGGATGGGGAACCGATGCACCTGATATTGTTCAGGTTATTTCTTCCAGTCTGTCACCATTTTTTTTCTCCATTACTTCTGACAATGCTACAATACACTCCTGTGTAGCCCTCCAGATACTTTTGAAGGCTATGTACCCCTCAGCAGAGCAAGAATGAGACTCAAGAAAGTATTTAAATCTACAGAAATAAAGGAATAAACATGTACAGGTTTCTGTGAGTTCTGGATCAAACCCTGAATGAGTAGTGAAATAACGAGCAGCAGGACCTTGACAAGTCCTCTGATAGCAGAATGGTAGAGTTCTACCATCCCAGTCCATCTACTTTATTATAAATGTACAAAATGAACATTCAAACTGTAATTATTTTTAAGTTGTGGTAACAGCACTTGTTTGCCAGAGATGAACAACACATCTGACTGCACAATTATTCATCTTTACATATTTCATTGCAGGGAATGTAAGGAAAGCTATGTACTACTCAACATACATTTAGACTATTGCAAAGCATACAACCAACATATAATCTAAAAGAGTATGAGGATGTTGCCTCTTTCTAGCGAGTACAATCCACCACATAAAGAAGTATATTTTTGATGATCCTAAATCAAGCTTCCAGTAGGGAAGATTTTAAAATATTCTTCTATTGTAACAAAATGTTCCCAATGGTGTTTTAACGAAAGAAAAGAAGAGGAAAAAAACCATCTCCTGGCAGGAAATTAATTATTGAGCATTCCACTGCTTGACGATGAGCTCCTACATTCTGCACAGGCTTTCCATTTTTCTCTCTCAGTATGTGGAGAAATCCACTATGGAGAACACACAAACGGAACAAAGAACACAAGGATATCAGTTTATTAAATGCATTTAGAAACTAAACAGGCTGGAAGAGAGGAACTTGATTTGTGCATCACCACACCTGTTTATTCCATCTTTCCTTGTACATTCCTTTCCTTGTACATTTATTCCCTTGTACATTCCTCTCTCCTCTATTCGATTGCCACTTCTGTTTCTGTTCTCTGAAATCACCTCTGTTGAGAATGGAAGCATTGTGCCTGCTCTTAGCATCACTTAGCTGACACCATCTTGATATGTCACTTCCTTCTTTTAAAAAATATAATAGAGAATCTCTTGATGGAAAGGAAAAATAGAAGCCCATCATTATATGCCTAAATATCAATATGTAATTCCATTTTTAAAATCATTCTTTTTTTCCACCCCCAAGTCCAGCCCATTTAGTAAATTTTACCCCTTGCTGCCTATGAAGAGCTGAAAAACCCACAGAGGCCAAAATTTCACTCATTAGAAACATGACAGAAGATATCGTTCCTGAAGCTACTTCAGCAGACAGCACATGAACCTACAACATCTCAATTTGGTGGGGTCATACCACTGCAAAAGCATCTTCATGAGAGCAGACGCTTCCCAGTAACTGGCATCTTGGATTCTTCCTGGATGTGGAACAACCAAACGAGAGAGGGAAGATGCAACAGACTGAAACAGCATAAGCCATCTTCAAATAGAATTCTATGTCAGCAATGCTGTATAGCTTAGCTAAGACATAATGAAGAACTTTTCAAGAGAAATAAACAATTTTCACTTTTAAAAAAGGAGGCAGAAAGGGTATGGAAAACTACTACAGCAGATGGCTGTATGATTCCTGCAGAAACCTTAATACCAGCTAGGCTGCTCGGGACCCTTTCTCACAGTCATTAGCACTTGGGCTCTTCCATCAGCTGCTGGGCAGGACGGCTCAGACACAGCATGGCTGTACTGCCTTATCTGCCTTGCACACCTCACGTTTCTCTGGCCCTGTGCATCAGCCCAAAAGTCTCCAACCTCTGCATGCAGACGTGCCAGTGTTTGCATTTGTTGTTCATATCTGCAAATATTTAGCTGCTGCCTCCCATCCTCTCCTTATGCCTTCCTGGGTCTATATTAACGTGATGGACTCCCCAGAGACCAGGAAGCACCTCCACAAATGCAAAATGTCCCACTGAATGGGAGCATTCTGGAATAAAACAAACCATCCACTTCATACTCTAAACACAGCTGGTCTTGCAGGAGAGTGCTGCCGGAGCTGGAGATGCAGCAGCAGATGGGGACCTTCACTGCATGAGATCCTTCATGTGGCTCTGGGCAGTGGGGTCCTGCAAGGGGTCTGATGGTGCTGATGGAAACCCTGTATTGTCCTCACCTCGTTTTTCATCCTAAACTCTTGACTTTCTAGCGCATCAAAGCTGTTATTGATTCTGCAACTGATAGAAAATGATACTGGCAATGATTCAGATTGCATTGTTTTGAGAGGAGAGAACGAATTACAAAGCAGAAGCAAGTTTAATTACTACATATGAGCACAGAGCATATGCTGCCATTTTACAAGAAACTGTTCTGAAGAGAAGCACCATGCTCTGCCACCAAGCTCCTGAGCGACAAAAATCACACTCTCATGAGTATCAGACTCGCCATCTGTAAAATGTTTTTCATTTCTAGAAGATAATGTGAGAATTATGTGTTACAAAATTATGTGGTTTTGTGACAGCTACTATCACTTGCTTTGGAGCAGCATCTTAGAACAAATGCATTTTCTCCCCTATAAGAGCTCATGTGAGGCATGAAACCTATTTAGTAGTGCAAGCAAGGTGATAACTAATACATGTTTCAAAATTTCTCTTGTGTAGCAAGAAGGAAACAGGAGGGTTTTTTCATGAACATAACATCATTCAATGGAATTTGCTCTGTAGGATGACATTCTCCTACACAACTATAGGAATTTCAGATAAGGCTGTGTGCATCTGTACACATGCATTTTAAGTTCCAGAAAGGGAAATTACTTTAACCCTTCTCTCACAAATGACTGAGAGGCAAAGCCAAAAACATATTACTCTTTCTAAGAACAGATTACTTTCGTATTCCTTCTCAAAAAATGCCCAAGAATTAAGGATTAAACTTGGTTTAATTACTATAGTTTTGAGCAACAAGAGATCAGAGGCAGGCCAACCA
>VYZQ01027308.1:0-21193 GCA_013400655.1 Mystacornis crossleyi | reverse complement strand
CCCCGCGCTCCCCCGGCCGGGCGGCGCGGGGCGAGGGCGGCTCGCCGCAGACAACGCCCATGCCGAGCGCTCCGGAGGGGGGGCCCGGCCCTCGGCCCCTCGCCGGCCGTGCTCGTGGGGGGTCCCCGGGGACGGGGCTGCGCTGCTTTCTCTGCCTCTACCCCCGGCTGGAGATCCTGCTGCCCCTGGCAAACCCAGAGAGAGCGAGTTCTCACCCTGCAGGGAGCGAGTACATGATTCACTGCTTAAAGAAAACGCATATGCTTTCATTATGTGGTAGAAATTATTACAGATCGTTTTACTTTCCCAGCGTCTTCTTTTCATCCTTCTTCCTCTTTTAAGTTTGTGCTATCCCATATTATTTATTATCCGTGATGATTTAATATCTGGGGGAAAAGTGGTAGAGGGGAGGAACTGGCAACCCTGGGTGGTGTCTCTTGCCCCAAAAATGTCTGTCTTGCAACTGTTCCTTTTAAACATGGTTCCCCTGCATATAATGGAAAGGGCCTTTAATTTTCTCGACTCTTCTGAGACTGTTACTTTGCCCTGAGAGCTGTGATTATTCATTTGAAGTGAAATAAATATATGTATGTAGAATGTGTGAATGCAGCTACACTTCATTTAGGGGTAAGAAGACACTCCAGATACTTTCTGTTCATAAATTTTCATGGACGAGATGACCAAGTTCTCACCAAATGACAGATTTTTACTGAATTGTGCTTAAAAAGCATCTGATGGCACCATTGCAGAACATTTGAAAAATGCACGTTTTGGGGAGGAAAAGAGAAACTAAAACAAAAAGAAGGGCTAAATAAGACTCCATTCAGTTAGAATTCTGATAGGAAAATAATATAGAATTAATAGTACCACTGAAGGAAAACAGGCAATTTCCACTGAAGGGCTTACAGAAAAAAACAGCCCCCCAAAAAACAGGTATTGGGGTGCAATAATTAACTTGGGCAGAAGGATACATCCATATTTCACAAGAAGGGTGCAGCTTCTGCTGAGGAGGGAAGGGTTCTCCACCTGGTATGGATGAGTCAGTGCCACTGAAAGCGTTGACTTCGGTTTGAGTGGAAACCCAGCATCCTGGAGGAATCATCATCCTGGGGAGCTCCTGAGGCATGACTGTCTTTCTGGGGTTTTCCTAAGTCAGCAGTAAATCACTTCGTTAGAAGGTAATAGGACTCTACCCCATGGCACAGATCTGCAATGCAAACTTCCTGTCAACTAATAAAAATTGATTAGGAGGATTTATTGCCTTGGTGCAGCATTTCCCTGGGTGGACTTTCGGTTCTCCCAGTGCCATGAATGTTTGCTAAACAAGCTGCCCTGAGCAGAATGTAGAAGACTTGTGCTGTATTGCTTCTGAATGGGCGTGAGACTTGGTAGAGTTTAGGGGGGAGTGCTGAACTGAAAGCTGTCTTGTTGAAATCAGTGCTGAGGGTTTTAACCTCCCCGAGATTTTAGGAATCAAGTTGGGTGAACATATTTAAGATGCACCCTAGAATTCTGCCAGCTGCTCTAAATGCATCTTCACATTTCTCGTGTCCATGGCCTGGAAGAAAATGTACTGTAGATACTGTTTTATCATTTAATTCTGTGTTCTTGTTCAACTGAAACAATTAAAAATGATTGGCATGATTTGTTCTTGTTTATGTGAAATAATGTTGTTCTGCCAAGATCATAGCTGAGACTGCTGAATAATTCTGTGAGCAAAGTGATTTGAGAAGCAATATGAGGAAAGTGTAAGCTATTCCTAATTTTGCTCCTCAGTTTGATCTTTGAGGTGCACAATTATGAGGCCACAGTTATTAATTGGCACATGTAAAATGGGGTAATGGTAAGTACTGGCTACAGATACATTGGAATACAAGTCCCTTGGGTAATTTGAATATGAGTTTGACAATTTTTTTGTGCTTAACATTAGAATAAATGTAAAGTTCTGTCCCATCTTTCTCCTGGAGACTGAAAGAATGGTGGGTTGCTATTTATGTATGGCTCCTGGCATTTATAGCAGCACTTATGGTGGGCATCCAACTGTGGCTTCTTTGGTGTTACTTACCTGACCCACTTAGGGAATTTATGAAGTCTTGGGAGCTGTATTTGTGAACAGTTGGGAATCTAGTCCTGTGTCTGTACTGTCCTCAGGATGCTGGCCCAGATTAAGAGGACAACTTTCTAGGTACTTTTGCAGTGTAAGTAGCACTTAAACCCTGATCTCCAGAGATATTAAGAGATTTGGGTGTCTGACTATCTTCACAGATCTGCTTAGGCATGTTATGGCAAATCACAAAATGCCAGGAAGCTTACTGGTAGTACAGGAAGCTTTGTGAGAAATCTCACTTACTGCTATTCCTTACTGGTAGAATAGTATATAACTAAATGGATTCCTTTTTTGGAAAACAATTGGAGTAAGTGGTACTGTGGAGCTCTATATCAAGAGGATGTAGAGCATTCCTGTAGACTGCTTCTGAATATTGAAACCAATTCCTGTTTCTGGAAGCTGGGAGCATCTTGGTTTTAGGTGAGAAAGATGCTGTGGCTCAGGGTAGACTGTGAGCAGATGCTTCACACGGCTGCTTTGTACTACAAGTCTTGAAGAACATGACTTGGCTGAGGTGAAATCGGTGGGGTTTTCCCCCCTCAAAACCAGGTGATAGGGCAAGGTACGGTTAAGGGAAAGACCCAAGCAGCCCATGGCAGGTCTCCTGCCTCCCAGCACAGCAGGCTAACAGCTGGCTCCTTTTGTCTTTAGAAATTGCCTATCAGGGAAATGTGTCTTGATCACAAAGGCAGGAACGTGTGCAGCAGTGGGTTCAGTTCAAGATTTGAACCCTTTCTAGTGAGAACTGTCTCCTAGTAACAGGTCTTCGGCTTGGAGTGTAATGAAGAATCAATAAGTCACAAATTAGAATTCAGGTTGCATATTAATTTTGGTTTGCAGAGGCTTGGTCTCTTTCAAGCAGATGTCAAACACACTTCAGTTTTTTGGGTTTCTTCCCCCATTAATGGTTACCACTCACCCTGTGTGTTAAAGGTCTTACTGGTGTATTGATGTGGGATGTGACTGCTGTCTCTGAGCTAAAAGGCAGAAAAATCTCAGCATATCCCTAAGAATTGTAGGAATCAAAGTATGGGCAGGACAGTGCTAAAGAATAAGACTATAGTTCTACATATTGGGACATTAATTGACTTGTGATTATGAGGAGTTGTGTAAGAGGGGGCCTTTGTAATGTCCCCCTCTCTTTCTTGAATTTCCTGAGGTACCAGGAGCAAACAAAGGAGACAAAATTCTACAATGGGATGGTGTGGTCCTCTGCAGGGAGCCCAGAAGTTGAACTGGCATCCAGTTCTTGTACTAGAGGATTGCTCAGTAGCAGATCTCAGTGGAGGGGAAAGATGTATGATGAGGCCGACGCTTGCGATGTTTGCTTTCACACTGAAATGTTTGTTAGAAATAGTGGGGATATCCTCTTGATTTAGAACAGTAAATGTCCACAGCTTGAAGAGATTACAGGGACAACTTCAAAATGTTCTTGTTGCAAGAAGGAATCGTGGTAGACCATACAATTGATTACGCAGAAAATCCCACTGTTGCTTGAATGACTTGGCCCATACCTGTGTTTCTCCAGGTGTGTAAAGGTACAGGACAGTTTATTGCAGAGTCATGCAGTCAGGTTTTGGAAGGGTTGTGACTGCACCAGCTGTTACAGACCTTACACAAGGAATAGCAGTATAGCCCCCTGCTTTGTCCACAAAATCATCCTCAAGCCACTGTGCAGGCTGGGTATTATTTAGTTCTTTTTTCCTCCCTCTGCCTGTTGGTTGTCTTACCTGGGAATCCACCTGTTAGGTTCTTCTATGCTCATCTGTGTAAAACTTGTGCATTGTGGTAAGTTCGGAATGCTTCTCATGTGTGCTTGGGTTCTGGTCTGACACTTAGAGCCAGTTCAGTTCTCTAAATTAGAAGCAAGATTAATTTTTTTTCTCGGAGTAGTTGTCTGAGCTGATGACCTGAATGAGCCAGTTGAGAGGTCAGAGGGGTGTTGAGCTGGCAGAAGGGAATTGATAGGGCTGGGCTCAGCCGTCTCTGGAGTCCTCCTTGCCAAACACAGGATTCCCTAAGAGAGCAGAAAAACCTAATGCAGGCAGTGTGTTACTGTGTCCAGAGGAGTTCCTAATGGATGGAAAGAGGAGCTGAACTTCCCCCTTGGTTGAATTTGGAGCTCATCATTGTAGTGAGTAGGGTGGTGCCCACTGATGCCAGGTGGAGGTCTGTAGCTTTGGGAAATGCAGTTTGTGGGCATCAGTCTGCACAGTTACATTCATCTCTCACTGAAGAAAATACACTGGCCCCTGTTTATTCAGTTGTTCTCACGTTTGTTCCTAGCAGTTTGCTGCTACTAAGTTAGTACTTACTACTTCTGTTTCTGTGGCTCACCCAGAAAAGCTTCCCACCATAGATCCCTTGTGATTCCACTGGTGGGCTTTCTCTGTTCTCAGCACTTGACTCTCATATTCATACCCTGTTTCCTGTCTTTCAGCCAAGTGTTTATCCATGTGAGGACTTTACTTCCTATCCCATGGCAGTTGAGTTCCTTAAAGAACCTTGGGTGAGGGACCTTGTCAAATGCCTTTGGGAAATCCAGGTAGACTATGCCAATTATGTCTTCCTTGTCCATGTGCTTCACTTGTTCAAAGCATTCCGGTAGATTTGTGAGGCATAATGGAACGCCATGCTCTGCGATGTAGTGTTCATGCATATACCCACTCATTCCAGGGGTTTTTAAATGTAATTCCCATTAACTTGACCCCTAGTGAGTATTAGGTTCGTGGTTGTGTAGGTTCTCTTGAGTGTCTGCTGGAACCCTTCTCAAATGAACAGTGTAAACCACTTTGTATTTGTTGCTGCTATTAGAGCCCTAACTGAGAGGTGACACAACAGTTTAGGGCCAGATGCTTTGAGTTCTTGGGACTTGTTCCTGATAATCTTTTGTTCATTGCAGGAGTGAACAAGTAAGTACAAGACTAGCACTTGTACTGAGTCTTTGTATACTGTTTATGGTGTGTGATCATCTGTGGGGGACACGAGGGAAGACTTGTTTTTTCTGCTGTGTCCTTCACCTCCTCGCAGCTCACAGGATGCTCCTTTGCAGCTTTCAGCTCCTGAAATGCTGAAGTAGGTACTGGGCAGCAGCTTAGAAGCTTGAGGAGCTTGGTTTGTGTTACTGCCCTTAGATAAGGGCAATAGAAAAGATTAAACTTAAAACACAACTTCCGTTTTCTGATATTCTGCTACCACTAAATGGAGAGTTAAGACAGTGCTTCTGCTGCTCTTCATTACATAATATGTAAGAATTCTACTTTGTGGGTTCTCTTAAGGTTCATTTTGATTTGAGTATAATGTCCATTGCATCATCTCTGTCTCACCTTTACTCAACAAGATCTTTTTCTGTTCTTATTTTAAGAAGCTTTCTCACTTCAGTAGTTTCTCTTTTGGAAGGGAACTACACCACTGAGAGGTTTTCTAGCTCTTGTTTTTTCCTGTGGTGATGTTGAAAGGGGAGTTACTCCAGCAGTAAGGTTGAAGTAGATTCTGTGTATTGTTTAAAGTCACAAGGAGTGCCCTGGTTGGAAACAAAAAAATCTGACCCTCTAGCATCCTGGTTAGTGAGACTCCGGCACTGAACTAAAAGTTACAGGCTGTGTAGATTTGCCCTAAAAAGTTTTCTTCAGTGCACCAGCCTTTGTTTAGGCCAAATGGTTTCTGTTACAAGCACAGATTTTGATAGAACTGCCAGATTCTGGCTATTCCCTCGTTAGGGTTTGCTGTTTCTTGTTTTGTATCCTATCCTGGGAAGGTTTTTAGTCTTTCCACTAAATTTGCTATACATCTTCCATTTCCATATTTCCTTACCAGGGATATTGCAGTTCCCCTGGGTTTTCTGGATTTCTGGAGTTTAAGAAGCAACAAATACCTAGTTTCTCATTTGCCTCTGGTCAAGAGGCAGTCATTATTTTGTGACCTAGTATGAGTCCTCATCAGCTGTGCCCTTTGTTCTGTGGCTTGGCCCCTAAGGATGGTTATCAAGCGTGTGCTTCTCAACACTTGAAAACTTCCCCGCTTTTGCCTTAGCGTCAGGCACATTCCTTGTCTTTCACTTCAAACCCCAATCCCCAGCCATGCACTTTGCTGTTCCACAAACCTTTTGTAGGTGGCCACCACTGTCCCAACCCTTTGTGCTTTCCAGGCTGTGCCTGTGTGTCCCTCCTGGTGGCTGGAGGTGAGTCAGCAGGGTTTGCAATGGGGAACCAGCACTTCAATCATAGCAGTAGGATATAGGAACCTAAGAAATGGCCTGGGCATCATTACAGCTTTGTAATATGTTAGGCAGTCTCAGCTTTTCTGTAAGAATATACAAACGTAATCAAAGTGCCTGTGTGTTGTGGTGTTTTTTAACCAACAGCAGGTGCTTGGGGAAAGATCTAAATCTAGGGCAAGCATGTCATTCTCCAGAATATTCCCCTCTCCTTCCACAATTTACATTTTTGGGATTTCCTTCCCTGATGGTGGTGTGATCTGACAGTAGCATAATAAGGTGACAGCACAATCACCTGAGAGGCTGGAACTTAACCACTTAAATACAGCCTCTCTCTGAATCTGCATAACACTACTTTTTCCATAATGCAGTGTAAGCATCTCTGGATTTTGTATGCAATGAGTTGTCATTACTGCAATAATCCTTCTTAATGAAATGTAATCTCAAACTTGTATCTTGTCTTGAATGGTCTCTGGCTGAGCTTTCCACCTCCTTGTGGTAGTACCAGATTGGTAAAATGGCACTTAAAATAAAAAATATTTGTTCTGTTGGCAGGTATAGTTGGCTTTTTTTTTTTTCCTGTTGGAGGAGCTACAGATATGTTGTCCCCTTGCTTTAGTACTGCCTGTGTTCTTAAGATTTTTCATCAGGCTTAAATTTTCAGGGCTGGATTATGGCTTTACCATGGAAGACCAAGGTATTGTGTGTAATATTTTGTCTTGTTGAAATACCAGCCCAGATTTTTGTATTGTAAGTAAAACTGGGCTCTTTACTAAACTAGAAACCTTTTCCTCCAACAGCTTTGTGTGTAGACTAGTAGATGTTTTCTCTCTGTGTAAGACAGTTGTTTATGGGTGGGATACTGATCTGTGGTTGTGTGGTTACCTAGTAACAAGATGAAGATTTTGAGGAGGAGACCTTTCAGTTCCTGTTGTCGGGGTGCTGCGAGGTGGTGTACCCAGTGTGAGGGGTGGTGAAGCTGGAGGCTTTTCACAACAACTGCAGGAACCTCAGGTGCTCCCCCTCCCCCAGCATCCTGTTCCCAGTGGCTGTCACTTGTCACAGAGTATATTTAACTTACTAACAACTCAGTCATAAAAATGTTGGGGTGATAAGGGCTGTTTACTGATAGTAGTAGTTCTGAGCAGGTGCCTGTTTCCCTTTGGCTCCGTTGTTTCTGTGGCTGTGGTGACTGCAGGAGGGTGGTGAATGAGCTCCTTTGCCAACAGACTGAAGAGATGCAGCAGCACTCAAATACTGCCAGAGGAGCTCCGTGTAGGGTGGAGTCTTGGGTTTGGCTTTGTACCAGCTGTTGCACAGCTTAAATTGGGTTTATCCTCCAGTGCACAGAGGTGTTTAAACCTCTCTTTCAAGGGCTTGTAGATGTTCAGACTGGTAATAGATATATAAAATCCTGCAGAAGCCAAGCAATTGATTAAATTGGTAAGGATGTGTTTGAATGTACTCTGATACTCATTTTCGGGGAACAGCAAGTCTTGTGTGTAGTTTTTTATTTTAAATTTTCACGCTGGACAAATTTGCTTTAAGTGAAGGAAACCTGCAGAACAACTGATAAAACGTGCCCTTTTTGCCTCAGTTGTTACAATTTCCTGATATAGGGCAGAAGATCTTGGAAGCTGTTGCTGTACATGTTCCTCAGCCTCCACACTTCTGGACTCATTATTGCATGTGTATCATTGTTATATGAGATAAATGTGAATAGGTTTTTGTTGTCTTCATTAAGAAGCAGGTTTTTTATTAAAGCATTGTGTACATCCAGGAGTGTGGTTAATCCCAGTGGATAAAGCACAATAATAGAAACTGTTTTAAGAAAAGGCAGCATCTTCTGTAACCTGTGTGTTGCTTATCTGAAGGCAATCAAATATTAGGCTTAAAAACAAGAACTGCATTTTTTGCTGAAGCTTAACAAAGATACCCAGGTCATGGAGACTGCAAGTCTCAATTCCTGGTGGTCATTTTTGTCCACAAGAACTGTCTGGTGTCTTACCTTGAGTGTGGCTCCACTGTTTCAGGAAACTTCAGTATATGAGATGGTTTAATTTGCATAATTTAAAAAATTTACAGCTTTTATGTAGATTTTTTGTATGAATGGGATGGTAGGGTCATCCTTCAGGAAATAAATCATAGTGCTTGCTTTATTTAAGTAGCAAATTGTAGCTGTATTATACTGCCTGTAACTTAACTGGCTTAAAGTACCTAATAATGTTTATGTTAATGTTAACTATGTGAATGTGGAGTGTTTTAGGGCTGCTCTCAAATTCTTCAGTAAAAGCAGTTCACTGTTTTGCAGTTGCAGGGTGGTGTTTTCCAAAAGTTTTATCAAATGCTTGGTGGATTTTTCGTGACTTTCTGTGATTTGGGGAAGCAAAATCTACTGATAAAAATAGAGCCGCCATAAAATTTTGTCCCCCACATATGGAGACCTGTTGGAGACTGATAACATTGTTCCTACCAGGGAGCCTACAGACTCCATTGCTGAAGTAGCTTGTGCCTGTTTAGGCTGTGATTTTGACATCTGAGGGGAAAAAAATTGTAGTTGAGCTTCATTTGTGTATTTAACACTGTTCTTCTAATGTGTCCTGAGCAATCACAGTGTGGGTAGGTAATGAAAGCGTTATAACCTTCCTTAAGTAGTTCAGTCTTTGCTTCCACTGGAGTGTAGGAAAGCTGTATTTGGTAATAATTGTTTTAATCTCAGGTTTAGAAGTACTTTTCCACAGGCTTAAAATATAAATATACATTCATTCATATTTTGTGTGTTACTTTTCAGTGTAAATGGCTGCTTGGCATGGGTAGATATGGTTACTCTGGGTACACTCAGTATGACTTTTTTGTTACCACTCCAAGCACCACATTTTTCTTCTGGAGGTTCATCTTGCAGCTTTGACTCACCTTCCTAGTAACAGTACTCATACATCTCTGCATGTATTCAAATCTGGATTTTATGTTTTTGTTAATTACCACATCACACTGCGTTCCAGTTGACAAGTCAGTGGAGCATTCTGTAATTCCTCTGTTTTATCCCGACTGTGCCAAGAGCCAGATCACGTTTGCTCATCTCTTCTCACTGTTCTCTGCCTTCTCCAGAGCACTCTGCAGAACACACACTCCTGTAGGATTGTACTGATAACTTGTATCCACTGGGGAAGAATGTTCTTGCTGCTACATCCTTTTTGTCTGTCTTTTAAAAAAGGCAAACAAAAGAACCCCAATCCAAACCAAAGACCAAAAAATAAAAACCAAAAGCTAAAACTACCTTTAAAGAGTTTTTGGAACCCTTGTAAAATACCAGATGAACATCAGATACTTCCTTTGTGTATGTGCTGATTGATTAGTTTGGAACACTCCAGTGTGAAAGTGAGGAGTAACTGGATGAAAGGAGGAGAGAGCCTAATTTCCTAAGCTCTCATTAATGTACAGCTTGTATTGAATGATTTGAAAGATGCTTCAGGTGTGAGAATAATTGCCTGACCTTTTCCTCCTAGAAATGGTTGAATCAATGAAGAAAGTGGCTGGAATGGATGTGGAGTTGACAGTGGAAGAAAGAAATCTGCTTTCTGTTGCATATAAAAATGTGATTGGAGCCAGGAGAGCTTCCTGGAGAATAATCAGCAGCATTGAACAGAAAGAAGAAAACAAAGGTGGAGAAGACAAATTAAAAATGATTCGGGAATATCGGCAAATGGTAAGATGGAGTTGGTTTTACAGCAAAATGTAATTTAGTTCTGCTCCCCTTGCCATAAACTGCCCTGGTGTTCCAGACTGCCTGTGATGTGCTGCCCTGGAATAGGGTGACAGCCTTGGAAGGCTGGATCTTGTTCCTTATCTGGAGAATAAATCTCCTTGGTGAAGGGGAGAGCTTGGTTGTTTCTGTGTAAACACTCCGAAGGGCAGCAGCCTCAGGAGAAGGAGGGCTTTTCCCTCAGTGCAGCAACAGCTCTGCCAAGCATTTGAGCTGTGCTGGCACTTTGTCTTCCCTGCTTACTCAGGTGAGGCTGCACCTGCTCAGGAGGCCTTTTTCTTTCCCCTCCAACCTGACTTACCCAAGCAACTTCTTGTTTTTTAGTTAACCCTCTCAGAAGAGGTGTTTGGCTGTTAAGCTTCCCTTTCCTATAAAAATTGCTTTGGACCATACAGTGGCACTTTCTGTGATTCCAGTTCTCTGTCCTAGGGAGTTCAAAACATTAACACTAGAAATGTTCCTGGGGGAGGCTCTCCAGTGCTCTTTTTGGCTCCTTGTCTTTTGTCACTCCATGTTCCTGGGGATGTCATGGTCATCGCAGCTGTGGAACTTGGGTGTGTAGCAACCTCCAGGGCCTTGCTGTTTTCTCTCTCTGGAGAGAAAGGGAAAAATTGATCCACATAACTTAATGCTGACTTAGTGTGTGCAGCTTTACCTAAAATGGAGAACTTGCAGCAAGCTCTGACTTTCATTGGTAAGGGCCAATGAAACTTTCAGCTCTTAGTGAGTTGTTGTTCCCCCTTCCCCCCTGCCCTAAATGATGGTTTAGCACAGGGCAGGCGTGCTCCCGTACTATTTAAATCCCACACATTTCTGCAGAGGCTTCATCTCCATTATTTGAGGACAAGTGCTTCCACATGGTTCACATCTTCGCTTCCAGAGAAACAGTGGAGTGTGTTATATCACCTGGCACTGATTCATATACCAGCAATGGAAATGATGTTGGCTTGGAAATCTTCTCTCAGGAATGGCTCTGGACTACTTTCTGTTGACTCACAGGGTTTCTGTTGCTCCATGGAATTGTTAAAGTTTCGAGTTTCTAATTTTATGCTGGCATGCTGATGGGATGAGGCTCTGCCAGTTACATACAGTCCCAAATAACCTTTTCTTGATGGGTGTCTACAATCTCCTAACAGAACATATAAAACAAGACAACGGCTATCCAGTGATTAAATTTGTTTTACACTGTGTGCTTCCAGGTTCTTTTGCACAGGGTTCTGTGGGTGGTTATTATCTTCTGCCAAAGATCCTTTAATGGTGAAAAGACTTTTTTCCTCATTTTGAAAGGACTCTTGAAACAGCCGTTATTCTGCATCTCTCTTTGTAAAGGACATGTGCCATTCTGGATGGACTGGGGTGCAGGAAGTCCGTGTTTGTAGTGCTTAAGGTGTCTGAAGAGAGAGAGAGAAGCCACATGAAGTACAGTGTCATGCCAGCAGTGTGTTCAGCTGTTGAATCCTGAGAGAGAGCAGCTTTCCCAGCTGCACTGGGAGGAGGAGTGCGCTGAGCACTGTCCTGGGTTCTGTGCTGGAGGAAGGGTGGCTGTGTCTGCCCAGCTCCAGAGGGGCTCTTCCCAAGAGGCTGCTGAGCATCATCTGTAGCTGAAGGCCAGGTCCAGTTAGTGGCTGCTGGGAGACTTAACTTGGGTTGGCATCTGCTCCAAGTGTGTGAATGGGTTTGGCAGGATGGCCGGGGAGCAGGAAGGGCCTGAGGAACGTTGCAGAGGTTCGGGCGCTGCTGCTGTCACTGCTGAACAGTAGCACTCCTGCCCTGTTGGGCTCAGTGCTTCCGTGGAGAAACGGCTTTCAGCAGAATTCTCCTCATTATGATTCCCTTGTCAGCAAATACTGGCTATTGTAGCATTTTTATTTTCCAGAGTAAGTTCAGTATTGGGAAGACCTTTCCCGGACTTGAAAGGCTCTGAAGAAGGAGAAAAACCCCAACCAAACCAACCTTCTCCCCCAACCCGTATCTGGGGGCCAACTGGCCACGTTCGAAACACTGGGGAGTTGGAGAGAACCAGCATCTCTAAAGGACACATCTCTCACCTGCCACCAGAAGCAGCTGTGACCTTGCTCAGCTGCAGAGTGCTGCTCCAGGAGAAATGGAAAGTTTCTGTAGTAGTTTCTGCGAAAGCAATCATTTGTTGGGTTTGGTGTCTGTCAGTATTTACTGTAATTCAGCTCATGGCTCATGTTGGGAGTTTTTTTGAGCTAGTTGCCAGCATGGCTTGGGGCAGAACTCGAGGCGTGGTGCTGTTGGGAGGGCAGGGCCAGGCTGGCTTTGTCTGAAGTGTGCACTGGGCAGTAGTGAGAGATGAAAAGACACCAGGCTGTGCCTCTTCCCACCCACTTCAGCTGAATGGAGCCAAACACATCCGTAGCCGTGAGGGAAAATGCCACTTACTTGCTTCCTTTGTAGACGGGCTGCTGTCCTGGGTCCTGTGGCCATTTGGATACACAAAAGCCCCTGAATTTCTCATCTGGCTGCCTCTCTGATGAGAGCACGCCGAGGCTTGTGCTCCTCATCCTTGAGAGGCTGAAGTGGTGCGTGGCTGAACAGTGCAGTTCCCTCCCTTGCAGTCAAACCAAATCCATTCCCACACCATATACAGGTATTGGCCTTGTCCTTCCTGCTCCGGAGATGTGGCACATGGAATGTGTGTTTCCAGTGCCCTGACTTCCAACCTGGGCTGTATTTTGGGGCAGCTGCCAGGCTCTCCTCCATCCCACTTAGAGAGTGCTCACTGAGCTGCTCGGTCTGGAACAGATCCTTTTTGTACAAGAGCTTTTAGTTTTGTTGTGGGGTTTTGTTTGTTTGTTTTACTCTTAATTAACTTGATTTGTATTAAGTCTTTTTAAACTAAGCTTGGTCAGGACATTCACCTTGCCCCGGACAGCAGCTGATCTCTGATAACTGTGACTGATCCTTTAAGCAAAGCTGGAAAAGGTCTGTCTGGGATGAAATAGAAGTGTGTACATGTATGGTTATTTAACTAAAGAGGATTAGAAACTGATTTAATTCTTTGCAGTTTTGCTGAAGATCTCTCTGCAAAAGAAGTCATTGAAAAAGAGGAGCAAGAGGAAAGAAGTTTGCAGGAACTGACTGCTGGCCAAAGGTTTTATAGCTTTTGTAGCCCAAGAATATATGAAGTAGATTCTTCTCAAGTGACCATATTTCAGCACCTTTCTTAAGCATTTGTCACATAATTAAGTACAGCATCTGATTCTTCCTGTGAATGTCAGGGCATTCTGACATTTGTACATGAAATTTGCTGTCAATTAATTTCTCTAAAGGAACTTTTGCAAATCTGTTACTTTGTACAAATCAGTATGTGTGTATATGTGCCAGTTTATCATTTATTTTGGATCTGTAATTTTAACACCTTTGGGTATAAGCGCTGTGGTAACAAACCCTGATAGTTTGGGAGCTGTGTGGTGATAAAAGGATTACATGGCAAGGAAAATGCTTAAAGAAAGAAGGAAAGCAAATGCTTGGGTGGGAGGACAGGAAGGGCTGATGGACTGAGCGGGGCTGCTGCTGTGATCCAAGACTTGCACTTCCTGGTAGTTTATTTAATGCCTTTGTTTGAAATCTCTCCTTTATATTAAATTAGCTTGAGCCAGAGTTCCCTTCAGCTGTAGCTGTGAAAGTTGCTGTGAAATCATGAAAAGCAGCAGTGGAGGGGTGCCTGTGTGCATTTAACCAGCCGCTCCTACGGGAATGACCTGGGAGGCTCAGAGCCGCTCTGGTTTGGGCAGTGTTGATGTCAGAGGAGGGCTTTCAGCTTTTCTTGGTGTGCTCAGTTTCTTTGCTTGCAGGTGTGAAACTCTCTGTGGTAAACCCTTACCTCACAGACCTTGCTTTATGTTTGGAACTGGAAAAAATGAAGGTTGATGTGACTGTTTTCAATTCAGACTATTCAAATCCAGTGTCTGTTTTTAAATAAGGCTTTATGTACTGTATTTTTGGCCACAGATTTCATTGTCAGTGTTGATGATTTCTGCTTTTTCGCTGAGTTGCTGCGCTTTGTGTTTTTCACCTGCTCCTGGAGCTTGTTTTCATCTCGTACCTGACCTTTGTTTGTGTGGCACGTCTTGATTCTATTCTGATACTCCATGCTTTTTGTCTTAAGGCTCTTCTTTTAGAGCTTTGCCTCCAAGGACTCACTAGAAATTGATCTGAAGGTGCCATTTAATTCTAGGGTATAATGGAGTTGAGCTGATTTGTGGTAATTACCTTCATATTGTCCTGTTACTGTTGCCATTTTCAGGGCAGCCTTCCAGGATCAAAAATGTAAGGAATTGAGTTGTGTAAGCCTGAAATTCTTGCAGAATTACATCCTGAGACAAACTTAATGCAATGGTCAGCAAGATGTCTTCCAAAGAATTTACAGTTCCACTGTTCAGTTCCACATTTCATCATCCATCAGTCCCTGCCCTTGTGTGTGCCAGCTAAATGTGCAGAACTGTTTTGCTTAATGCACCTATGGAGCAGCTGAATTTTATTTATTTTTCTTCTGTCCTACCCTGCTTTGGTATTTCATGATGTTGCCTGTTTGATATTTGGGTACTTTTGAAACAGCTTTTAATCTGAAGTACTCACCTCACCCCCTCTTCTAATTTTGAGTTGTATTTTTATTTTTTTTTACTAGGTTGAGACTGAACTGAAGTTAATCTGTTGTGACATTCTGGATGTACTGGACAAACACCTCATTCCAGCAGCTAACACTGGCGAGTCCAAGGTTTTCTATTACAAAATGTGAGTACCTCCTTGAGAGGAAAGGCCTGAAATAGAGACAGAAATTAAGTAGCTGTAATGAGAACTTAATGTGAACTGTTGTGCAGCTCTTAGATGTAAGAAACAGCAATTTTAATTGAGCTGCTGATTTAGAAATCACGTCCTTGTTTGGGTTTTATTTTTTTCTCGCACGAGCTGAACACTTGAGAAGAAAATAAGGTATGTCCTGTAGTGATGGTTTAAAATTCCCTCAGCTCCTGGTGCAGCGTTGGTAGTAACTGAGTAACTGGTGTGTGAATATCTAAACAGAGTTTAATTTAAGCTGTTCATTCAGTGGCTGGTGGGGAAACGAGGATTACTGACTTCCTCCTGTTTTTGTTTTCAGGAAGGGGGACTACCATAGGTATCTGGCTGAGTTTGCCACAGGAAATGACAGGAAGGAGGCTGCAGAGAACAGCTTGGTGGCTTACAAAGCTGCTAGTGATATTGCAATGACAGAACTCCCACCAACACATCCCATCCGCTTAGGACTTGCGCTCAACTTCTCTGTATTCTACTATGAAATTCTTAATTCTCCTGATCGTGCCTGCAGGTAGGTGGTGACGGGGAAGATGGGAGTATGGGAATCTCGTGTGAATACCAAACAAGCCAGAAGTGGTTGCTCCTTGGGTAACTGCTTTTCCTGCTTTCTTCCTGCTGATGTTTGCTCTGGTTGATGTCTATTCACCGGTAAGATTTTCAGCATCACTGTTTTCTTTGGAGTCCAGAGCCACGTGATTGTGTGGGAGTAATGATATGTGAGAAGCAGGATTGTGATAACCTTGAATTGATGACTTAATGGCAGTTCAGCAGTGTGCCAGGTTAACTCTGTGCACGCCCTTAAACTGCCTGAGGTGTGAGGTGATTTAACTTCTCTTGCTCAAGCTGGGAGGGACGGTGGTGCTGATTTCTGTGACCTGTGAGCATTTACAGAGTGGCAGTGATTGAAGCAAACCCCATTTATCTTCTGTCACTGCAGGTTACACACTTTAGCAGCCCTTAATCAGTTGTATTGCAAGATGTAGAAATGTTTAGTGAAACCAGTATTCTTGAGTAAAAAGTTTCTTAAAGTACACTCAGTGACTGGTGCTAACCTGTGCTTCTGGATTGTGTTCAGCAATAGTTGTTAAATCTTTGTTCTGTCCTTGCAGGTTGGCAAAAGCAGCTTTTGATGATGCTATTGCAGAACTGGATACACTGAGTGAAGAAAGCTATAAGGACTCTACACTTATCATGCAGTTGTTACGTGATAACCTGACACTATGGACTTCAGACATGCAGGGTGATGGTAAGTGAGTCCTGCTGGGAAGGCTGCATCCCTGAGCCGGGAAACAGAGCCTGGAGCTGGAGAGGGCCTTGATGGTTTACTTCTGTCCCTCCTAATAATGACCCTCCTGCACTCCTGTCCTACCTTAGCACTGGATGAGGTGATAGGGATGACACCGGAATCTTTTGAGCAGCTTCTCAGCTCTCACTTGAAGGAAGGAGGTGTGGAATTAGCACCACTCTCCCCACGTGGCACCTGTGATTATTGTAAAAGCAGTGAATTAATTTATTTCATCTTTTCTTTCTTTCTGCTGGTCATGTTCATCTCTGGCTGTCACTCCAACCAGATGTGAATTTCCAGTGCAGGAGGAAGCACTGCAGGTGCTTTAGGTCCCCTTTATTTTGGGTCACTCCATACTCTCATTGCCAGAGCAAATGCCAAATGTGTCACCTGGCAGTACCAGAGGGTGGGACATGGGTTGCTTCTGTTCACTAGCAAAGGATAGTAGAAATTTTTGAAGTGGTTTTGGCACACTGAATGGACTTTTCCAACACTTAAACTTTCACATACAGTGCTTAGTATAAATCTACTCATTTTAGGGTTTCTCCCTTGGGAGAGACAAGTGAAAAGAGCTGACTACTTTTAACTTGGAGGGGAAGAATTAAGTCCTGTTAAGACTACTTTGGGTACCTACAAATGCCCAGAGCTTAGAAGCACCGCTACTGAATTTCACATTAGTATGTGAGTGTCTTAAACTTTTGGTAAGCTGTTCTGTATAGCCACACAGCATTCCTGGGGTTGCTTCATTGGTGGTGTTTGAAAGCAAATGCAGAATCTTCTACATTTTCCTGACGCCCTGTTTTTCTGTAGGGTCATGGGTTTGTTTTGAAGTGTTGTTACTCGAAAGCTTCTCACTCTGCTCTCTGGGCTGCTGAGAGAACTGGGAATCCCGTAAATGTGTGGGGTCTTGGCTCCTGGTTTATGCCACATCCCAGTGTTTAAAGCTCTTGCACCTCCCTTTTTGAGGATGTAAGATTATCTCATGGTGCAGGATGGATCTGTAGACTCTTCTCTAAACACTGCAGGTGTTGGGTGCCTTCCTTGCCATGGGTGGGCATGGGAGAAAAGAAATGTGTTTCAAAGTCTCACAGTTAAGATACAGCCTTTACTTTTTTTTTGGAACCAAATACCCTGGTGCTCTGTGGAAGCCGTTTCAGTGCAGTAACAAGGCTGGATCAATGTGGGATAATACCACCATCTTCCAGAGAGTATCTTCCAAAAGCTCTTGGTTTGGCCAGGGCTGATGTGTCTTGTGGATCTTGGATATTGTAGAAGTTCCACAAGATTATTTACAGGCTCTTTAGATTTTGCAAAAAGAAATAGAGATTTTAATTTCTTGCTCCACAGCATGGAAAGCAGACATTTTAATTCTTCCTGAAGTATTTCAGATTTTCCTGGTTAGTGGTGCCAGAAAGATAATGATTACAGGATTGAAAATACTGTAGGACTGCTTAAAATCGTGGTGGAATTCTTTGGATCCAGGAAAAGAAAGTGTTTATGTAGAATGTTTAGACACAGGTGCAAAGTTAAGTTTCCTCATACTTTGCCAGTACTCTGAGTGCATTTCCAGCTGATGCTTCCAGAGCTCCATATTCCCAAATGAGCAGAGCCTTTGAACAGTGAAATAAGTAGTGGCACAATTAGCAGTTTCCAAGGGGTGGGAGAGGCTTAGAAAGGGCTTCTTCTTTGGCATTAAGCTTTTCCCTGTTTCCATTTCAGCCGTGCAGGGTGTAGGGTTGTAAAGCAGGCATTTCCCAGCTGCTGCACTCCCATCCCAATCCCTGTAGCTTTCCCGTGGCCTAGACGAGTGTTGAGTTTATTTCCACGCTTGTAATGTCATCTCCATATGATTCCTGTTCTCCCCTTCTTTCCTGCTGTATAGATTCCTAAAGGAAAGTCCAACTGTTCATTTCCTAAAAACTCTACTTTGTAAGTCTCCTGTCGTGGCTCACTGGAGTTTTCAGTGTCAGTGTTCCTGTCACTAACAGTGCCTGCCTCTGTCACCCGCTGCTGACAAACGCTTGTGTCCCTGCTGCCACTCAGGGCTGAGCCCGGTGGCACCTGTCCCCCTGCCCAGGGATGATGTGCTTGACTGAGATCCAGCGTAACTCACATGTTTGGGAATTGAGCTGCAAACCTGGATGGATAGAAGAATATTTGGGCATGAAAAGTACTTTCACAGTGGCCGGATAGAGGAGTATTTACCCAAGTGTGTTGGTTAGAGCATGCTCAGATCTTCTAATCCGGGTTAGGACCTCTGCTTTCCTCTCCTAAATGATCTGATGTGCAATTCTATCTATAAACTTTGTTGTTCTTGAATGTCCTGTGTTAGGCTCCCTCTTCCAAAATCCACCTCCTGCTGTACCTGGTGGTAATGCTGAATCTGGACATGCTCTGAGCAGACATTGTGGTTATCTACTGGAAGTCATCAGTCTCATTTGATTGGGTTTTATTGCAAATTAGGCTTTAATTACTAGTTCTGTTTATTGCCCTTAAGAGAGTACCATCTTATGTGGTTAAAGATAGTTGTAAACACTTTTTCAGTCTCCCTTACTGAGTTGTGCATGTGTGATGGTCCCAGCTGAGGTAGCTGGAACTTTCCCAGTTGCAGCAGAATTTTGACAAAACCCTGCAGAAGGTGTTGCATGGGGGTCCCTGGGGCAGCTGGAATGTAACCAAACCACAGGAGTGTCATGGACAGACCCCACTGCACTGCACGGCACAGCCTGGTTAACAGAGAAATTAATATCCACAAGGTCTTCTTCTCTAATAACCTCGTCAGGTTGGACTTTGGCAGTAGGGTGTTTCTCATATCTCTGGTAATTCCTGCATCAGTGTAACTGTATAAAATTGCCTGAAGTACTTTGCTGCTGTTGAGACTGGAGCAGGCTTGGGCAGAAGAAGGTAGAGATGAAGGTTTGGGGAAGGTATTTCCTGATCCAAGGATGTTGATCCACAGCTCTTCCGATGGTTTCTGCCTTGGCTGCCCAGCCCTGGCTCAGCAGGACTGCTCACCTGCCTGGTGCCAGTTTTCAGGGCTGGGTTTGTTTGTCCTCACGTGTTCTAATGGCCTGGCTGCAGTTGTGTGTGAGGGTGCAGGTGATTCCAGGGCTTAACTTCCATGGAACGCTTCACTCCGGAGCTGGCAGTGTGGAGTGGAGAGTGAGTGTGTATTGCATGGAACTATTAATCTCTAGGTGCTTGTTCAGCCTTTCTGCAGCTCTCACTTTTAAATGGTAACATTTTCCTTGCTTCTTCCCACTTCCGCAGGTGAAGAACAGAATAAAGAAGCGCTGCAGGATGTGGAAGATGAAAACCAGTGAGACACAAAGGCCAACAAGAGAACCCATCTCTGACCACCCTCCCCCTTCCCCACAAAAACCCTCAGTGTCACTCTGAGAACCACCAAATCTGACTTTTACATTGGGTCTCAGAATTTAGGTTCCTGCCCTGTTGGGTTTCTTTATTTTTATTTTTTTTACACAGTTTAAAAGTTCTTAAAGGCAAGAGTGAATTTCTGTGGATTTTACTGGTGCCAGCTTTTAGGTTCTTTAAGACACTAACAGGACTGCGTAAAGGCTCTTTCAGCATTACTGTATTGTCTCTGCCAGCTGTGGTGACATTGCCATCAGACCTGGATGTGACATCTGAAGGCCGTGTAGGGAAAGATTGGTCCTGGCCAGGTAGTGCTCATGTGGTGGCATCTTTCTTTTTTTTATAACTGTTTAAACTGAATTTTATACCAATGTTTCAACTTAATTGGGTGTTTAGCTTGAAGTTGCGAGGTTGCATTTGGGACATTTATTGTAGTGGTTTTACTGTATAAAAACAAAAAGTTTCCAAACTGCTGAAATGTTGCTGAAAATCATGGTGCTGGTAACAGTTCAACAATCCGTGGCTGCTCATTCTTGCCTGTTCTTTACTTTCCCTCCAAGCAGGTTAGCATTGAAGGTGGCATTGATAAGCCTGCATGCGTGTTCAATATTTTTTCTTTTCTCCCTCCCCTCTCCCCATCTCCCTTCGCTCGCTCAACCTCTTTTGTTCAGTATGTGTAACTTGAAGCTAATTTGTACTACTGGATATCTGACTGGAGCCACAGATACAGAATCTGTATTGTTCTTACTGAAACACAGCATGGAATTAACATTAAACTTAAATAAAACAAACCTAAATTAAAAATGCCAAACATCACTATGACTTTCTTTTAGAAGAGTAATTTTCCTTTGTTGCTTGTACTAGGAACAGTTGGAGGGGGAGAGAGCAGCAGGAACAGCCTTATTCTTCAGACAGGAGATAAGGAAGATTTGGTCTGAGCGTGAGTTGTGCTGCTGGGAGCAGCCCTTTAATCCAGTCTTTCCCCGTATAAAACCCTGGGAAATGGTTGGTGAGTTCCTCTCACCTGCTGTTGCAGCACTTCTCATCCACTCCCGTTCCATGGCTGGAGAGAAGGCACACAGGTTATCTGCTCTGCTGGGAATAACCTGCTCCTTGTAATGGCCACACAGGTGGGGCTGGGGCTCAGCCTCCCTCTGGAACATGGAAGGAAACTGCACCAAAGACAAGGGCCGTTGGTTTTTTTGTAAAAATTTATTCAGCATCGTCTGGCAGAGGTTATACACCGACATCTGCAGCGTGCTCTGCACACACTGCAGCACATCCAGGGAGGATGGCCTGCAGTGTATCCCACGTTCCAGCCTGGAGCAGGGCTGGACAATGGCATCATGTCAGGAACCAGAGGAGACGGAGCTGAGGGTGTGAGAGGCAGCGGTGGGTGAGAGTCAGGCTGGCTGTGGCTGCAGCAGGATGCAGGGGCAGGATGTCTAAGGCAAGTAGAGCAGGGTGCACAGGCTGGGCTGGGGAGCCGTGCCGTGGATGCAGCAGGAATTCCCGTGGAGCCGTGCACCCTGCGGCTGCTGGGTTACGGGAGGGTGCTGGGGAGGAACCTGTGCTGCAGCCAGCAGCCAACCCCTGTGTCCCTGGAGCTGTGGGGCAGCAGCAGCA
>VYZQ01027278.1:0-32220 GCA_013400655.1 Mystacornis crossleyi | reverse complement strand
ATATATATATAAAAATACAATTTACAAGGAAATGAAATTGTGCTTTTTGATAATAAGCTGTGCTCATTCTGGGGACTGAATACAGAGGATTAGGTGTATTTCTGACCAAGTTACTTTGAGGTGACAAGCCATGGTGCCCTTCTCAGAAGAGTTTATGTTATTGGTACCTTACAGACTTTCACTCTCTGCAGGTTTAAAAATAACAGCGAGTTCATGAATTAACTTTTAGCCTGCAAACACTCCGCAAAAGCTTATAAATGTTTTTTTAAACCACAAACAAGGCTGTGCAATAAGCAAGCAAACTGTACTGTGCATTTGAAAATCAACCTAATGATGGATTTAGAGGCTTAAAGCAACTCTTTCTCTGCGTTTGCTGGAATCTTTAACTACAAACTTCTCTTCATCCCCAGCCATCAGCTGTGATACTGAACTAGAGAGCTTTATAAATCACTGGGTTAGACTGGGTTTAGTGTCATCACGCAATTACAGATTTAGCTTATTTCAGGAAGTCAGAGCGGTTGAAACATGGTGATCTTTGTCAAGAGAAACATGGAATTCTACAGGAAGTTTTTAAATTAGATTTCAGGCCAACAGAAGCAACTCCTAAATATCCTGGCAGTGCTTTGTCTGGATGATGCTGCCTTGCTTGGTGTTTGCCTCTGGGCTTCATTTTTTGATGACTGATGCTTCTATTTAGAGAGTGAATACATGGTAGCTGCTTGAAAGGGAACATGCCGGAACACGTTTCAGTGTACACAGATTTGAGTCACGAAGTCTGTTAACACACAGCTCCTGGTACTGGCCCCCTCCGTTTAATCTCGAGATAGGAGTCTTTGCTCCACCCACAGCAAAGTGATTGCTGTGCTGCTGCACTCTGGGCTGTTCTCTCCTCTTAGCTGAGCAGTGTAAGCAAGAGCTTCTTTGTTGTCCCACTGTAACTTAAAACATCAAACCAAAGCAGATTTTGCTTTCTGTGTTCAGTTCTCCTGAACAGGCAGCGCTGCTGTCCAGGAGCAATGAGTTAGAAGCAAAGTCAGCAGCTGACAGGTGGCATCTAATACCTTCACAGGAGAGTAAACCTGGAGGGCCTGGAAGATAAATGCTAGAGAACCTCTGGTTTGAGTGAAATGAGCCCCAGGTGGGTAATAGTCAAACATAAACCCTCCTGGTGTTCGGAATCCTCTGTAAAACAGGGTGATGTTTGTAATCCTTTGCTATGAGCTATACCCACGCCATAACTGGTAATCTCAGCCTTTCATCCCAAGCTTGAAGTGGCACATGTTGATGCAGAATCTGTGTTCCTGGCTCCTGTTCTCTGGTCAAACTGAGCATTTCACCCTCCTGTCATTTTTCAAAGCCTTAATTGGCAAAAAGTGCATGTTATAGAGCTAAAATACTTATTAGCTGAGGGGGCTTTAAATGCCAGAGAAAGGACTTTGGTGTTGCTAGAAGAGAGGGAATTAGAGGATACACTGATGTTGTGCTAAAGATACAGGATTATGCAGGTGCTGACTTAGCAGGGTGGCAGTGGTTTTTTGCATCTTCTTGAAAATCGCTATCTTTTGCAAAGGATCAGGGCTCTGTGCGCTACTAGTCAGACTCCTGGGTATATGGAGCTGCCACAGGCAATCACTGAAATGTGTCTGTAGCTTGTCTCATGTTCAGATCCATTTACACTCAGCTAAATGACTGGAAATCAGCAGCAGCTCCCATTTTAGGCTTTGGGGACAGCCACTGAGAACTTATTGTGCGCTTGTGATCCCTCCGTGCTTCCTCGGTGAAGGTAAATGTAAATGCTTTTCAACTTTTGGAAGAAATCTGAATTTGAATTTCAGTCTTTCAATGTATATATTCCTTTTTGGACCCCCTGTGATTCTTGGACAAGACATTTAACAGTTTCAAGACTTGCCCTTCCAATCGTTTAAAGACAGGCACTGCTCACTCTATGGGAATGCTGTGTGAAGTGCTGACAATCAGAACTAAGGAGAAGACATCTCCAAAACTTTTGGAGATGGCTTGTATAAAAATATCACCAAACCCTGCCATCTGCCCAGAGATTATTCAGGCATCCGCCATGCACAAAAATATCTGGCAGAATAAAATAGTCCATGGACCTGATCCCAGTAGTAACAGATGCAACCAGTAACTTGACTTCTTTGCTGAAGAATCCACCACCACATCACATAGGAGATGAGGGAGAGCCTGGTCACACCTTTCCCCTCCAACCACACATGGCCAGATGCTGAACCCCACCTTCCAAAAGGGCTTCCCATGCTGCAGCAGGGCTCCTGCCGTAGAAGAGGTGGCTGCCCTTCCTGCCACTACAAAGATGGGATCATCAGGCATGAATTAGTCCCATGTTTTCAACAAGCATAGAAAAAAGTCCCTGACCATGTTACTTGCCTTGGTCCCGGGTGCAGGCACACATGTACAGGCAGTGCTGCCCTCTGCTATGGGAGGCACTCACTCCCTGTGGCTGTACCAGAGCCAGCTACTCCCATCGCAGCTCAGGGCTCTGAATCAGCCTCAGTCAAATGACAGAGCACAAAAAGCAAATCTGGCTCCTGCAGGAAGCTGAACACCCCCAGTTCCTAATGAGCTTCAGAGAGGATGTTCTAAAACCAGTAAGGAAAAAGAAATCTAAGTTATCCTAATTAGCTCTTCTAGTTCTAACCTTCATCTACTGCTTATTCACTATATAAATCCAGTATTAACATTTAAATAAAAATCAATATATTCACCTTGTCCCTTTTTTGATTACTAACATCCAGCTTCATGGACTAAAACTAGATGAAACAGATTTCAGTTTAGAAGATGACTTTTATTTGATCTTTATTTTGGTACGTTATCTTATTGATGAGTCCAGTATGGAAATTCCAAGGCAATCATGTGTCCAATGTAATCATTCTGTATAAAACTATATAAGATACATGGTTTGTATTGAAAATGTACTGACAATGTATTATCCACATATGCCTGTTTTTAAAAGGAAATTACAGAATTAACAGGAAATAAAGATTATTCATATTAGGCCTGATTCCAACCAGTAATCAGACTGACTTGTAAATAGCCCCACAAATACTTTCCTTGTACTCAGTGGAAGTACTTAGGTACGCAAATACTGGAGGGCCCTGGCAAAAGTGGGAGAATTTGGGCTTCTCTGATTCAAAGGTTTATTATTAACAAAACCCTCGGTTGCTCAAACCCCACAAAATAGTTTCAAGTGAACAGTCACACCACTAGTCGGAGAAAGGCACACATGTGATAAAGGAGAATGGAACAGCTCACTGACGTGTTGATACACAGCTGATAAGGAAAACAAAAAACGATTTCAAAAAATAAAACAGTTGAGTTTCAGCAGAAGCCAGAAGCAGCATCTGGTCTCTTTTCTCTCCCAGCACCAAGAAGGTGTGTGCAGCGATGCTGAAGATATTTCCAATTCTAGCCGTCCTTGCAGGTAGGAATAACAAACTGATCGAAATAGCACTGGGACAAAGGAACTTGTTGAAGTAAGAGAGCAGGTGAACCTGACTGGCAAACTAGGAGAGCACTGAGATGAATTATTTCAGGATGGAATGAAAGTCATGGCTATACTGCCAGACCATTTTATGGAATCCACAAACTGACCCCTGCCTGTAAGAGCTTTTTCCTCAAGGACAGAATTTTGGCTTTGGTAAATTAATGCTTTGCTCTGATGTCAGGAAGAGGCAAAGAGATCTCATATGGAGCATTCAGGTCTTTCAAGTGTTTCAAGGTCAGGTTTTTCTGTATTTGGCTTTTGTCTCCCCTTGATAATAGGACTGGGAAATGATGCCTCAGTCCCTTAAACACCAAAAAATTTAGGGGGAAGTTTAAGCATGCAAATATTATTTGGATTTCCCTGAAATTAAATGAGGACATAATAGTCTGTGGAATCTAGGAATCTTATGGTATAGTAAAAACCATATATTATTCATGTTTCAAGGGCATTTCATTGTGCCAAGCTTTACTTTTAATATATAGAAAAGCAGTCACTTTAATGCTCCATGGAGATGAACAGCCCCTGTATCCACTACAGAAAATGAAAGCTAGTTTCCACATCTTCTTTTCCAGGTGGAATTATCTGGTTTGGGTGCCACAGAAATAGTTTAAGTAGTTGCTCCTGCAGTTGCAGTGTATTAACTCTCACACACATATAAACCCAACAGATTTCTCCTTAGATATGAAAAGTAATTCAGAGTAGGTACCAATAATTTTCACAGTAATGTCCTCTAATTTGAAAATTCTGGATTTAAGACTAGCAATGTGTCCATACTGATGGGCACTGCTGACTGGGGGTTTCTGTCGTGGCTCAGAAAAGATCAGCAAACTTGGATTAATTTCATGATTTTTAAAAACCGCAAAGGACTTCAGTGAAATTGGGAGATTGCTAATTAACTGCAATGACTTTCTCTGGGGGATGGAAACAGTCTCACTATAATACTGATGAGTAAAGACATGGATCAACCATTTTTAACAAGTTATGGTCCTGTTCACACTAGCTGTTTTCACTGAGTTATTTCTTATTTGTGCACTTTTAAAAATTTAAACCAAAAGGCCTGTATATATGAAATGAGATTAGGGGCTGGAAGCCATAAATGCAAAGGGAAACTCCCATTAACATTCATGGTGAGGGAAGGGGCTCTGTGGGGCCAGCCCAGTCCATTGTCAGTCAAAAGCTCCATCTTGCCATTAGTTTTGGCTTTAAACAGCCTCCCTGGACAATGTCAGTTTGATAGGTTTTGACAGTATATTTTACTTGAGTGAAGATTATTTCAATTAAATGAATTTCTTCAAAATATAGTTTTATGGAAACTAGAATGCTTTGTGGAATTGTTTCTCCTAAAATTAATATCTTCAGGAAAAGCTTGTAACAGTCAGGCTCTGTGGCACTCCTGACTCCAAAACCAGAGAATGATAAAGTAAATATGTGGAGCAGATGACTGGAAAATGGATGTTTTCAGTAGAATGACACTGTGTTGAAAGACGATACCTTTAATCCTGCAAAGAGTAGAAAATAAATACATGTATACTGTGGCAGGAAATATCATCCTCTGGCCAACTCTAATCCTTAAAGCTGAGAACAGTGAACTGAGATACCTACAGTAATATGGCACAGCATTTACATTAGATCTAATATTAGATTATATTAGATTATATTAGTAAGGGTTAAGCTGCTGTGAACTCACAAGACAAGTAGGACTGGCAGCCAGCCCTGGGATCCCCGCTTTCCCCAAGGCAGGTTGGACACATTTAGGTCAGTCTCCAGTCATTCCTGTGACACTGTCCTCACATATAATATAAATCTTGTTGTAGTTTAAACCCGTTAATTCCCATCCTAGCCCCTACCAACATGGAAAGTATATTATTCCTTTCCTCCTTGCTTTTACTATTGAAGCCATCAAACACAGAAAACAGTACCCAAAGCGTTCAGATAGGTTTGCACACTGTACTAACTCATGAATTTGCAATATTTACATCGTTAAAAATGACAAAATAGATTGTTTATTTTTATAAACAATGTTTTCCCACACAGGGCCGTTAATTTCAGCAAAATACTCTTTGGTATTACTGCAGGTTCTGCTTAAACTCTCAAAAGCAGCACCCAAACATAAGATGCACAGATCCTGCATGAAGAAAAATATTTTACATCTTTTGTCTCTATCATTAATATATGCAGTAAACCCACATGAAAATTATGGTAACATGAAATTCTCGCCTTGCCTCTTTTGCACGGAAAGCTCCAAAGGATTTATGTTTTCCATGCCATTCAAAACAAATACATTCTCCCTCTGAATCTCTAGACATTGAAGCTGGACTCAGTAACCCACCAAAACCCTGAAATTCAGACTTATTTTTCTGACAGCTCGAGCTTTGCTGTCATGTGTCATCATGGCTAGTAATTCACACAGAGGATAGAAACAGATAAATACTCTAAGGTGGTGCTTGATTCCTTTCATTACTATGACTGTGTAGTCGAGACTGACCAGAATACTATGGGGAAGGGCTCACAAGTTGTTTTTGCTCCCTTTCTGCTTTGAGCACAACTCAGAGGGTTGATTGAGTTATCAAAGAAGTCTGTACAAACCATGCAGTAAAAGTAGCTCCAAAAAGTTTAGTTTTATTTTTCCAGTGTAATAGTGTTGGAAAAACCCCCAGCTAATGGAGGTAAGCCCTTAGAAACCTAAACAAAAGCAAAGTAATTAGCAGCAGAAAAGCAGAGAAAAGCTGCTGGGCTCCGGTGTGAGGGACCCAGCAGTGAGGGTGTATGTAAAGGAGATCAGACATCTAAGGAAATAACTGAAAAAAACCCCAAAAGGGCAAGAAAGGTGTAAGAGATGGGTAGGCACAGCTGTGAATGAGAGTGCAAGCACAGGAGAGCACTGTGAGTGCAGAAGAAAGGTTCAGTTTAACCACAGACTCTTAGTGAGAAGATGAGTATTGGCAAATGACAACAAGTACGGGTTTAGGAACTCTGCTTTTTAAGAATATTATTTGTTGTAAGGGCAGAGGTATTCTGGGGGATTTATTTGCTTGCTAGCTTTTACCCAGTCCCAGCTTGTTATCACAGAAATTTCCACACAAAGCCTAAGGGAAACTGTACTGGAATGGAGAACAGTCAGGTATATCCCACAGCTTTCTTCAATAACGCAGCGAGTAAGGCACTCCTGCATGGCTCCAGGGCCAGCCCCAGCTGATCTCTCCTCACCACACTTACTGCCCACAGGCCACACCAGCGGGGTTGTGGTGACCGTCCCTGAGAAGACAGTGAATGTCACGACAGGTGGAAACGCCACCCTCCTCTGCACATACGCCAGTTCTGGACCACTGGGAAATTTCTTTATTCAGTGGAGTTTTTACAGTGCCAAAGAGAGCCAGCTGCATACCGTAAGATATTTATTTATTATTACTATGAAATTGTGTTTAAGATATCCTTAAGTCCTCAAAGAGTCTTGTTACGTTTGGTAGGGTTATCCTTACTACAGACCAGGTATGTTGGGGTTCCTACCCTAGAGACTAAGAACTGGGGTGCAGCAAAATTTAGGGGCAGATGAACAAATTATCTAGGCTCCTAGCTCCCACTGACATGCCTGAACGCCTTCACAAACTGATGAGAAAGTACAAAAGTGATTCAGATGCTCAAATTACTTGCTCTAAGTCACACAGGAAGTGTCAAGCAAAGACCAGGTGTCCAAAAATCACACAAGCGCTGCAGCTCCTGGACCAGCTCCCTTTGCTCTTGTCTGGCAGATATTTCCTGCCATTGTGAAAGCTGCTTTCCTGGTGAGACGCCCTTGCCTATGAAAATGTGTTGTTCCCCATTTAAGGGTCAAATGAGAGCTTCATGACTCAGGCACTGCAGTTGCCTTTTGGCAGCTCAGTAAGAGGTGCTGTGCATAACAGTGGACTGTGAACACAAAGTGAGCAGCCAAGAGTGTTGGCAGCACTCTGCAGAAAGTTGTCATAGCAGGAAATTTGCCACAGCAAATTTGCATTGGTATTTCATGGCATCCCATGGCTGTCACTGTGGACACAGAACAATTACAGGTCAAGGGCAAATGGTTCCTGCCCTTCCCGAGACCCCAAGAGGTTGCAGAGCCAAACAATATCTTACTCTGAGGGTATAATGAGGCTGGAGTGTCAGCACGGATGGGATTGGGAAGGACACCAATACCAGACAGTGACTTGCTCTAACTACTGCCCAATCCTCTCATGTGGGTGTAATGACCTTGCAGAGCAGCCTGGTCTGCCTGGAAGGAGTCAGGGATGGGATCTGTAACTGCCTGTATGTACTCACACTACTGCCCAAACTTCAAGAGCTATCCAGTAATCTTATGTTTTGGTGGGGAAATGAACCCATGAATTTCATTGCCAGCATAACACACAAGGTATGAGTTCCCATCAGCTCAGTTCTGACAGGTGCTGAGCAGTCAGCAACACCTTCCTTTTTAAGAAGAAACCCTGATTACAAGTGTTGCTGAATTATTGAAGATTATTGGGATTCCTTTTCCATGCCCTGGTGTCAGGCTTGTGCTTGTGGGACAATAATTTCCTGTTTTTTTTATCCTGTTGCCAACATTTTTTTCCTGAAAGTTCAATCCTCCTGCCTGGTGTGACAGCTGAGAGTTGATGTAAAGAGATTTGACTTAGAAGAGTGTCACAGTCCACACTCAGGATATTTTTGTCATGTTCACAAGTTTCCTAATAATATTACAATAGGAGGTTTGCCATTGCTGATAGAGCTGTACCTTCTACCTGGTTTATCAATTACAGCAGAATTAGCCTGTAATTTGCAGAATGTGCAGGTTGTAACATACTGGCATTGAACAGCAACAGCCAAAATGCAAGAAATGGCAATTTAACCTAAGACAGAACTGCTCACTCTCCTGCAGGATATCACAGCCACAGATAAAGCCCATATCAGTGCTAGGTACAGTCTCTGGGCCCATCCCAAATTCTGACTCTAGCTGAATGCCAGACTGATGTATGCACACCTTGACTGATTAATTGTGTGAGTAGTTGTTACTCATTGTTTGCTTTCCTCAAGTTAAAACTATTTTATTAAATGAGGAACTATTCCTGAAAGGGTAGTAGCTACAGGTTTCCTAAGTTGTATATAGTACAATATACTATAATTTTGATCCAGTATGTTACATCTTAAATTTTAATCACTTGTTCAGTTGGGAAGTACAGCACTGACATAGGATCAAGCTCATCTTCTCCAGGTTTGGTTAGTCTTTCTGTTCTACTTGCATCAGATTTTCCATACTGCAACACTCCAAATGCCATATATTTTTTCTGGTCACAATCAAGAGAAATAAGCAGATTGCAGTTATAAGAAGTTTAGAGGGAGAATCATAGTTTCAAGAGATCCAGGAGGGGAAAACCATTTGTAAACAGTGACTAATGATGAGAAAAATACCCCCAGAGAATTATAATCATAAAATACTGTGGGTGGCTCAGAATAGGCTCAGCAAGAACTAACTGATGCAAGACTACCAAATGTCAGGGAAACCTTATGGATCAATCCCTCCAGTGCTCCCTCCCAGCTTCTGCAGCTCTCACTGCAGGCAGTGGGAAAGCTGTGCCTACAAGGTCTGTAAGAAACACTGCTGGGGAAAACTGCAGCTGGATTTCCCCATCTGAAACTAATTTCACGGCAAATTCACTTTCACACTGCAACACATTTGTAATGACTGCATTTGTGATGGATGATTTGCATTCTCATTACATAAAGCCAGTTCAGTCTGGAAAGGCCATGGGTTAGTGCCAATCCCGTTCTCCTTGAGCACCAAGGCACAATCTCCTCTCACTGCAGCTCCAGCTCTCGTGGGCTGGCACGCTCAGTGAGGCTCAGAGCGTTCCCTTTGCTCCCTGCAGCCGGCTGGTGTCCCTGGAGGGTGCAGGACTGGGGCACTGCTCTTTTAAAATGCTTTCAGCAACATATTCAGTCTTATATTACTTTACCCTGTATCCTTTTACCACCACCTGGCAATTCCTTACCATTCTGAACGTATTCACAATAAAATTAATGCTGTTAATGTGAACACTGGGAAGAAAGGACTGTGATTGCTTGTGGAAAATACGGCTTAAGAAATCACACAACATAGCTGAACATAAAGCTGGATTTTCACCCTCCCTCTGAATGAGGCTGGTATTTCTATTTCAGGCTGGTGATTCTTCTGAGTTTCAGAAAGGACTGGGAGCCTGAAAGCCCACATGTTTTTCTTCAAGTTTAAACAAAAAGATAATCTCTCTACAAACCTGGCTTTGCCCTGGTGGCTTGGCATACAGCTGAATTAAGTTTCATGTTTTGTTCCAAGTAGGAAACATATGCATGGCAATGGAGGAGGTTGCCAGCTTTGGCTTTCATTGTTCAGGTAAAACAATACTAATACGCAATTCAAAAATATATTTAATATGCTGGTAAGATGACAAACCCAACTATATTGGAAAGAATGGCACCATATCTTACTGAACACCAGAACAATAGCTTTCATTTTAAGTGCAATTAAATTATTTAATTTTATGAGATATTTAGATTCTTCTAACAGATCCATAAAAACCCAAACACTTTCTTATAAATAGCATATATTTGTCCTGAAAAAATTGTTGAAAATTCTGGCTCTATTCAAAATTTGCCAGTTTTTTTCAGCACCTAATTGGATAACATTTTCAAATTCCATTCTTGAAAACTGAAAAATTCTGCCAAGTATTTTGAAGATGGGAGACTTACAATTTTTGTGAAAAATTACAGAAAATATATCTCCTTCCACCTACTACATTTTAAAATATTCCTGACATCCTACTCAATGCTAGATGTCTTGATGACCATGTTATTCACATGGGCAGTATACTCAAAATAAAAAGATTAAGCAGAGGAGATATTCTCTATAACAAATATGTGTGGAAAAATTATTGATTTTAATAAATACTGTCTATTTTAGAAATTGAGAACATGGCCCTTTCTCTCTACAATGGCAACAAATAAAAGAGCAAGCTGTGAACATTATATACATTTATAAATGTTATCTATAATTAAGGCAACTCTATATCATTAAGAAGCTTTTGGCTTTAAGCATTAATGAATGGGAAGTTTCAATTACTAGATTTTAGGACATAACATACAATAAGCAGAGCCCATAGGTGCCCCTTTATTTTACACTGCCACTTGCAGTACAGATTTTGCAGTGTTTTGAGATCCATAAGCTCAGGTACAGGCCTGGCTGGAGTGGAATCAGTAAGGCCAGGATCAGGACCAGCGTCAGTGTGAATTTCATGTCCCTAAGTATTCAGCAACAGCTTTTACCTCGCCTCAAGGCTTTTCATTACTTTGAAGACCTGCTACTGATGCAGATCTGCCTCCCAGCACAGCCTTTGTGAGGTTGGTTTTGTCTTTTGCTGCTTGTTCTGGTGTTTTCATGCCCTGTTCTGCCTTGCCCACCCTCCCCAGGGCTGTCACAGGTGCTCGACAGCTCCGACAGCTCCGACCACGGCAGTTACACCGCAGCCAGGCTGCTCACAGGCAGCACCATGGAAAGGGAGGCAGCAAACAGAGCCAGGTGTTCACAGCACTGTTTTGAAGACAGCACAGCTTTACAATGTGTGTGACTATAGACCTTTTTACTAATTGAGCATAACTCTGCTTTTTTGCTGAGAAGTTTCTCTAGTAGAAGTAATTTCCCTCACTTGAACTTAATAATGTAAGTATAAAATCATGGAAAATAGGATGCCATACACATTTTTAACTTTTTCTTCTTGCCATTTAGCCCTTAGCAGCATGCCCTTTAATATTAAATTAAAGTTTTAAATAATAACTCCCAGCCAAGGATCTTGAGAACTTTCCAATACTGAGCGATCTCTATTTTACATCTAGACAAACTGAGGCTAACACTATTTATTCTGCTCACCCAGGGTACATCACAGCCTGGCCTGGTTCGTAAGGTAAAGTCTCAGCTCCTGCTAAGACCTACATTTGTGCTTAATTTCGTGCTCTGAGTCACGCGGCTGGCCCCAGTGAGCACCTAAGTAAATGTTTGAAAGCTGAAGCCTCTGTTGACTCTTCACAGGCGAGGCTGCAGCCTTGCAAAGCTAAATACAACTCCTGAACCTAACCAGGGCCACACCTTGAGCCTCCAGCCCAGGCCACCCACAGCTAAAGTCAGTGAAATGATCCGGGACACTACCTGGCTAACCAAGATCGAAGTTTTAAATTCACTATAAGAGTAAAGATCATGGATGCCTATTACTTGTAGGCAAAACAGAATTATTAATAGACTTATGAAAATGTTCTCTAAAAAAGCAAGCTTGTGGCACATTGGTCAGCAACAGGGCACAAAGAGGGAAAGCCCAAAGGAGGAAAGAGGCAAGAAGAGTGACCTGAGCACAGATGTGTGGTCCTTCCACCCTGACACCCCCAGTTCAGATTACCAGTAGTCCCAACACCAGCACAACTCTGCTGCCCAGCACAAAGCAAGGCATGGCTGTGGGCACTGGGCTACCACAGGGGAGAGCCAAAGGCCAGCCAGCCCTGTATATGTGGGGTTCCCATAAAAGCTTTTGCAAGAACCAACTCCCCTCCACGTAGTCTGAGCAGCTCAGGGGACACTTTCACACGCTTTCAGCCACAAGACACCTGAGACCCTGTGTTGCAGAGGCTGTCAGTGCTGCAGGGGACACCAGCCTGGGAGCAGAGGAGTCCATTCCAGCCCGTGAGGAAGATGAGCCTGTGTGAAGCACCTCTTGAGGCAGTAGAGGAAAACTTCCTGGAAAGGGCCTCTCTCATACATAAGCACTTCTTTTTGCCTAGAGGTGATTTTTTAAAACTGAGTTTTATCTAGCACTTAGATGACTGAGCAGGCACTGTAAGGAACAGCTTTATGGAAAGCAGAGGCAACACCTCTAGGACAGAGGAATGGAGATGCTGTTGTCACGCAGCTGGAGTGACTCTGGATGTCAGTGGGACTATGGTGGCCTGCCTGTGGTTATCACAAAGGAAAGTGCATACAAGCAGAAAATTATCAGGTTGTAACTGGGGTGTTTGGAGCAAACATTAGACTTGAATCTTTGCCTAATTTTAAGTAAATCTTAGGAATAAGTTTCTATTGCATCTTGCAGTTGACAAGGCCTGAGATTCTTTCCTCACAATACAGTGAGCATGAGGCACCCTGCCCTTGTGATCAGCACGGATGGTAGGTGGGGAGCTGTGTGGAGGAGTGGCTCTTTGATTTTGGGGGAATTTTTAAAGTCTCATTTAACTCTCAGATCAGCACATTTTTACTCAAATGCAGCATTCCCCGTGTCACGGTATTCTGAGTATGGATGAAAAGTCAGTCAGTCTTTGTCAAAAGACGGTGTATGTGACAGATGCACGGGGAAGATGTAGCTGGAGATACAAGGTAAGAAAACAATCCCCATAATCTTCAGGGGGAAAAAAGAGCTAAATAGCTTCTACTAGATTTGTGCTACTGTGAAACATGTGTTCACAATCTGTATTGAAATCTCAAAACCAACACATAACTGAAATAAGTTGAATTGGATGCATCATTCAGAATTTTTAACTCACCCTATTTTTTATTGCATTTTTCTCTTTCAAAATTATTTTGGATGTAGCTGTTGTGTTGGGTTTTTTTCCCCATACCTATTCCAGGTGGCTGAACCCGCACCTTCAGGAATATTCTACCCAAAGGGCATCTGAAGGGTGTGTGCACCCACCAGGAGCCTCTGGGCTGAATGTGAGCAAGACTGGATAGCCCAGCCTTGGGGCTACATATTTACATAGGAAAAAAAAATCATCCTGGATCTCCCTTCTAGAATATAAAAACATTTTGAGATGTGATGGATCTTGACACTGAGCTGAACCAGCTTACTCTCAGCTGTCAGCTCAGTGTTCCAGACTCTCTTTGACTGCAGCAGGATTCCTGTTTCACCCTGAAGTACAGAGTACAGCCCAATGTAAACTGAGGTCTAATAATAACTGCGGAAGAGCAGTTACACCAAATGCACTAAGAAAACACGTTTGTGCTTGCTGCACTGCAGGAATTATTCACTAATAGTTCAGCCACAAGAATGATACTGTGAGAACATGAAAGCTGCTCCTCCAGTGTATTTGCATCAGTTAAAGCTGCTGAATGATTAATCTTCTAAAGGCTTCTGACTTCCTCCCTTTCTTCTTCTATCAGTGTGCTATTGTGACAAGACACTTCTAGTCATTGTTCATATCCTCAATTCCCCATGCAAAAATCCCAGTAAGGCAGGACATCATATCCCTACTACCTTCTGGCAGATCAGAGTTTTGAGAAAAAAGTGTGAGAAGAAGCTGCGGATGAAATAAGGGATTTGGGCCCAGACTCAGTCGTGTGACACATGCCAAAGAAACCAACGCATGTGTGAGCATTTGCTTTCTTAGCTAGCTGAATTCAGAATCTGAACTTTGGGCCTTCATTAACGCTCTGAGTGTGTGGCATTTGTTCTCTAATTAGATGGATAAGGGAGTGATGAATATTTTTTTCCTTTGTTGTTATTTTATAAATTCTGTCTGTCCTCAGAATTCAAAAAGAGATCATGATCTCAAATCAGTAAAGTCATTAATCCTCCGACTTCTAGTAGCTTGAGAAAATGTCAAACAGAAAATGACAAACCAACCCAATGACAAGGCCCTCTGGACACTGGAGCTTTCCAGCTCTCCAGGCAAAGACTGTGAGTCACACGCTGAATCCATCAGAAAAACGTCATCCAACAGGATGCTAGAGCTTTACATGTGCTGGTGGGGGAAAGGGCGAAGAGGCTGGGGGAGGAAAGACAGGTACTGGAGAAGAGGTCATGTCCTGAAACTGCCCCCCAGTCAGGAAATCAGCATTCTGTGGAGATTAATCAGGACACTTTGTAATGAACCTTCAAGTACATGTCATATAACCTTGATATCCATAAGTCCTAGGCATGTACAGCACTGTGATGCCGTGACTATGGGAGATGGGGATGGGAAAAATATTGTCCTAGAAATTATGAATGAGTCCATCCGAAGCCATCTGAAAGACACATATTTATGCAAATTCTAGTATATATTTGTCCTCTCCCAAGAAGAAGAAAAGCAGAGGGAGGCATGTTTCTTCTAATTTCCTGCCTGCTTCTTCACACACCCCCTTCACACCCTAAGGAAGATCTTTCTATAGAAGTTGTACAAAGAAAACCTGTAGGTGGGTTCCTCACACTTTGCCAAACATCTGGCAGCCTTTGGAAGTCCTCAACTCAGCACCAGCTCTGCTGCCTGCTTCCTCTGCAGACAAATACTTTCCACACCATCTCTCTAGAAGAAACTGCCTGTGGACATGAAGAGTAACCACAGCAGTGCCTCAGAGCCTGGAAGGATGGCTGGCTGGAGACAGCAGGGCACTGCCCAGCCCAGGTTGAACAACCAACTAAACTGCAACCCTTTCTAAGGTCAGGGAGATGTCTTCTGGGCAGCTTTGCTGTTTTGCAGAAACTGGTGTCTCAGATTAGGAAGTTATTAGGGACAACAGTTTTAGGAGTGATAATCTCTGCTCCTCTTCTGTCTGTTGTTTCCTTAATCACCCAGGCAGCTGCTTCCATGAAATGTGAAAGGCACCATTATATAATAACTTGCCTGAACAAACCAGCTGGTAGAAGGAGCAACAACCATTAATGCACCTGCAATATTGTTTCTGCTCTGGTAAATCATCGACTTCACTAGAGCTGCTCATGATTTGCTTGAGGACATAAAAAGCTCTTTTTTTTTTTTTTTGAAGGGAAGCACAGCAGATTTCTTTTGGGTTTTTGTTGTTGGTTTGGTTTTTTGCGTTTTTTGGGTTTGTTATTTTTGCATTCAAGATGGTGCACTTAAAAATATATTTATCACACCAGATTAAAAAGGTTTCCAGAAAAAGTCTACCATTGCCTAAATATACAGTTTTCCCTTACACACATTTTAGGTAAAATGGAAAGAAATGTCAATGAGATGTGTTTCTATAGGAGGAAACATTAGCTGTCAGTTGCCCAAAACCAAAAAGTTTTCCATATCTTCAACAGAAAACAAGATTTTTACTTTTGAATTGGAACAGAAACACTTTTGCAAAGATTTTCATCTCAGTTTTCTGAAAGCCACAAACCAGCTTTTCAAGGACAGCATAAAACCACTTTGAGCTAGGGTTTAAAATACCCATTTTGAGTGTATTGTTTAAAACGGGCTATGAATTCACAGCCAGTTAACTGAAACATATTCCTCTTAAATGAAATTTCCTGTGTACACAATCCAATCATACCTCTGGGACAAGATATACACTCAGTAATTAATCAGAACATTATTCAGCCTTTTTGGTGTTTACCACCTTCCTTCAGGCAATGAACTCCAGAGCCAGAGATGAGCATCGAATAGGAGAGAACAGAGAACAGGCAGGAGCCTGCAGAGGAACTGAACGCATTGCCTGAGAATGTTTCATTGCCTTTATGTTCATGGTTGAAAAGAAACGACCCAGAGAGACTTTGTATCCGTGAAGAAATAGTCTCTGCTGTGTTGACACCTGCCTCAGGTTTAACAGTGTACACAAAATATTTTTTTTTACATTCATTGAATCAGAAAGAGAGCACACAGGGGATTAATTTTACAGTGCATTGTACGAGGACTGAAGCACATAATTCAGCCTCATTCCAGGTCAAATATACTGAGGAGCTCTTGCTCCTCTGCAGTGTTTACTGGCATGCCCTGACTGCATTTAAGACTTACAGTGCCAGTCTTATTCCCAGGAAGATGAGCTGTGGCTAAACGAGCATTCAGTGGACCCCTTCTGCTACTCTTTACTCTCACATAAATCCCAGATCCCTCTGAGGTACACTGAGCAGAATTTAGCCCCTTTTTCCAGCAATCAAGTCTTTAATAGGGTATGATGGGCCTGCCAATCCTATCACGCTGCAGCAAGACACACATTACTTCATTTAATTCATTGCAGAGCCTAACTTCACATTACTGTAAAGAGCTGATGGAACCCCTTTCACTGCCCTACTCCAACAGGTGCAGTTGATGGAGAGGAGATGGAAATCCAGCCCACCACTGCTGAGAGCTATCCAGGGACATCAGCCTCAGAAGAGTCTGAAGTCAGAAGTCACAGTTCTTGTAACTTCAGACTCTTGCAAGAAACACAGATAAATAATACTCTGCTATTCCTCGCACTCAGATAAATGTAGAATGAGACTAACGTGGCCAGTGTGCTTTTGTAATTACAGGTAGACGACATTTCTGATGAGTGATTTGTTTAAACCAAACTCCCTATTTTGAACACTCTCCTTCCACACGGAATACAGTGTCTCCATCCATACTCTGGTTTAGTAAGAGAGTTCCATCTCTAGACATTTGCAAAGCATAAAATCAGGTTTAAAACTGGTGGTATCGCATGTACACAATGGAAACTGGGAGAAATCTCCAGCTTCAGCAGACTTTCTAACCAGGTCTGACACTGAGGACCTCTGGACCTGGACCTCTTATGCTTCCCCACTGCAACACCAGGGTTCCACACCTTGGGAATGCTTTGGTGTTCAGAGCCCTGCATCAATTGTACCTGGTGTTTGTAATCGTGGGGCAGGGAAAGATAAAGTCTGGCAGAGAAGTATGCAAAATTGCACTTGAGATGGGGCCACGCTGCAGTCCTGGAGCTGCTGGTGTTGTGCAACCTGGGTTCTGACCTTCATTTCAAAGCTGTATCTTTGCATAAACCAGCTCTGCTCTGACAGTTTTGGGGTGTACCTTGCCTTAAGCTAATAAAGGCTGTGAGATAACATTTCTTAAAGACTTCAGTCAACACCATATCAGGGAGGATAAATAGAATTAAGAATAAATAGTCTTAATTCAAAATGCAATCAGTTGATCTGCAAAGTAAAGCAAATTACACTTCTCGCCTGGGGATCTGCAGTATCCCTAAAAGGCAGAGAACTTTTACCAAAAGGAAATTTTGATACTAGTCAAGTAAGAATGGCCTGTGAAGAGGAGTCTTTGAGCTTTTTCCCTACAAGCGTTTTCCCACTATTTCCATTTAAAAGCATGCTGTTAGTCCAACGTCAGTAAATACATTTACACTGATGATTTTGGAATACTGTGCGTAGGAACAATGTTAGATCTATTTGGGTCACAACCTATAACTCAATATGGTCATCTCTCACCAGTTTAAAGAAATGACTGAGTGTGCTGAACTGTTCACTTTGCCTAGTTTGTGCCTGTAAACCCTGGGAGAACATACTGCCTATCCCAAATACTGTCACTTTTATACAACACTATCATTAACACCTCAGAAAAACAATTAATGAATCGTAGTTTTCCACATCTTTGTGATCTCTGAGATCTTGGTTTCAGAACAGAGTTAGACTGGACAGAGGGCGGGTACTCCTTGCGAACTACTGTATTTACCCCAGAGCAGATGAGATACTGCAGTTCCTAAACAGACTCAAGGCCCAAGGCTCAGGCTCCCATCCAGGCTCCACACTGAACACAATTCTACCCCTCCTTTCCATCAGCAGACAGCAAGTTCAGGCTTTTGAGGCCACTTCTACTCCACAGTGCTGCTAAGAGCAATCGACGTTACTGAAATCAGTGAAATCAGTCAGTGTTAAATCAGCAATTTTTACTTGGGAGGAAATGTTGCATTCCTTAGAAATATTTATCCTTACTATGTCTATCATTTGGCAAAACATTTTTTTACTGTTTAATAAAAGGGGAACTTCTTGATCCCAAATAGAAACCCCTCCAAGCACTGAGGCCAACAGGTATTGTTTACTTCCGCCCTGGTATAAGTTCAAAAACACCAAGATAGTCCATGACACTGCCTGCAACGCTGATGACACAAATAAGAACAGCTGGCTGCTCTGATTGCATGTGTCACTGACTCTGCTCTGTTCTTGTACTGCATCTTACGGCTTTCAAATTTACTGCCAACAGATCAGGTGTCTTGCTTGCTTAGACCTTTGTCTTGTGAATTCATTTCAGTTCTCTGTTTGCCAGATTCTGTATTTGGAAAGCTCTGCAGCCACCCATGTTTTCCAATGACAGGTCCATCCTTGTTATAATCTTCTACTGAGCCACTTACTGATGATATCACAAATTATCAGTGCTTTACTTAATACCATTATTCACTGTGCATGGCTTAGCATTTTTCATAGGATTGTCATATGATGGTCAGTGGTCTCACCTTTGTTTTCACAAATGCACCAGTCTGTGCTTGGAGTATCCACAAAACTTTAGCTACTGTCAATTACACAACTAAAAATGCCATTTCAGAAAAGCTTGTCTTTTAAGAAGCTTTAAAAATATGTATTCAAACGTACCATGTTTTTATTTCTGCTTTCTTGGGGGAGGAGGCAAGAAAAGGGGTGACATTGCTTGGCTTTAATCAGAAATCAAATATATTCTGAGTACCAAACAAAGCAGCAAGAAGATCTTTTGTTATTAAACTAACAATTCTTTCTTTGTCATAGATCTATTATTATTCAGGAGGCCAGTCTTACTCCTATGGAGCATTTAAGAACAGGATAACAGCTTCAACAAGTCCAGGGAATGCCTCAATAACAATCTCCAACATGCAGCCCTCAGACACTGGTTCCTACACCTGTGAAGTTTTCAGCCCTCAGAGTGATGCTGGACAGAGCCAAAAATCTGTGATTGTCAGTGTGCTGGGTAAGTGCCTTCCCTCTCTACTGCTGTATTGCCGTTTCCTTCCCGTATTATGAAACACTGAATTCACAGCTCAAAATACGTAGGGCCAGAGGGAATAAAAGGCTGTGGTAAACAAGGCCCGCGATGCAGAGGGAAGCTCCCTGAGTCACTGCTGCAGTGTTTCCACGGGCTCCGGAGGCAGGCAGAGCCGGGGTGCCCTCTAGCTTCCAGCCGCAGCTGACCTGGCTCCACTCCACAGCTGCCTTTGCCTGAACTGCAGCCGAATCTCCTTCTCCCACCACCGGCCTTCAGAGTCCCTCTGTGCTCTCAGAAAGTTACCTTATGTAAGCAGGTAAGAGGGTGGCCGGAATTACCCAACTTCACTCCATTTTTCATACTGCAAAACAAAGTGATACTAGTTCAGATTAAAATAAAACACCCTTTTAGCTGGGAGTGACAACTTCTCACTGAAACCATTACGTGCAGCTCCAGCACAGTCCAAAACTTCACTGATTTTACCTAATGTTGATCATGGTGACTTGCATAAATCTAGGGCAAGGCAGCAGCACAACCCAAGCGTTCTGGCTCACATCAATTCTCAAAACCTCTAGAAACCTCGTACATGTTGGAGGAAAGGGGTACAAAGTCTGTTTTGCATGGAAGAAAGCAATAGTTCAACCATGAACAGGCAGAACAGAAAAGCAGTGCAATGAGATATTTTATTTCCTAATAAGAGAAGTTTGTACTAACCCTGTCTAATAATTCCTTTTATCTTGAGAATTCATACCTGGTCAGAGTGACAAATCACAGACATATGGGAATGTGATTACAACCTCACTTGCCTACCTCTCAGGGATAAGAAAAAGGTATTTGTAAACTCATTCTCTGAAAAATCAAAGTACTACCGAGAATTCTCATCTAAAATTCCCAAAATAAATAGTAAATCTTGGAGCAGCTGAGTAAAAGACTGCACTTTTCACATGAAAACCAAGAGAAGTTGTTGGTTGGGCTGTATTCATTGCTGGTAGTTTCCCTGACAGTGCTCTAAAGAACCACAAAAGCATATCTGTAGGCAGGAAATGAAAAGCAATGGGTGTGAGTGAAGACAGAATCTTCCCTTTTGTGCAAAGGGCGGACATTATATAAAAACAGATATATTTTTTACCAGAACTATAGCTGATTTATTTCCTTCACAGCTGTAGTAACTGAAAGAATTGGGCCTTGATCCTCTCCCTCTCTGTGGAAAACTTCTGCCAGGTCTCTAAAGAAAATGATGCTGCTCTGTGGCAGAATGGTGCATGATGAATAGTGAGTGGCTCATTATAATGAAAATAATTGATAGTCTTTGTCTCAACACCTCCCTAATAACAGTTAGTATGCACATGCAAGATAATAAAACTGTATCCTAGGACATTTACATGTATTTAGTATTACTCAGTTTTTTTATGGGAGAGGCTTTGGTCAGTTCCATAAGCGAGACTCTGTTCTTGGATGGAAATCTGTAGACAGGGTTCAATTCTTTGCTCAGAGCAGCATGGTACCAGAACTCGAGGTGAATGTTTGCAGCCCTGGGTACACACGCACAACGTGTCTGTTCGTATTTTACAGTCAAACCATCAAAACCTTTCTGCAAAGTAGAAGGAACACCTGAAAAAGGCCATCTAATCTACCTCCTATGCAACTGTGAAGAGGGGTTGCCTCGCCCCACCTACCGCTGGTACAAAGTCGATGAGAACACCCTCAAGCCTGTGACAGAACAATTCAGTGCGTATATTCAAGATCTGAAATTCCAGCATTTCAAACTCTGTGTATCACATAGGCTAATTAAAATTTATCCTCCTCTTCCAATGGTCAATGTCACAGAATCATATTTTTACTTATTCAAATCAACTGACAGCTGTCAAAAACACAGGACACTTCTATTTAATAAAAAAAGTTGAAGTACTGTCTAAGCCTTTAAATTATTAAAATTGGAGAAACATTTATGCCTTTACATTTCTCTTCCCTTGAAATTTTGAGTCAATTTAAGTTGAATCAATTTTTCATTCAAGTACTACATCTTTCCCTCCCAAGAATTTTTCTGTACCTGTTACATGTGTATTTGGGGAGTTACCACAATATCAAGGTGGGTAAAACATCAGCCAGACCGACTGGCAGAGTAGGGGCGTCTAATACACCCCCACAGAATCCACTGAAGCAATTTTCAAGGAAGGTAAATGTTTTACATTTAAAAAATACAAAGACCCACAAAAATAAATCAATAACTGGTGAACCCTTTTTCTAATACCTGAATAGCTCTGTGATACCCACTACAGAGAACTGTTTGCCTCTACAGAATACAAACAGTAATGTGTACCTGCTCCCTGCTTGTCACAGATCCAAACTCTGGCATCCTTTACATTGGCAACCTCACCACCTTTGAAACTGGCTACTATCGGTGTGTAGCCAGCAACCTCCTGGGGAACAGCACCTGTGAGCTTGACCTAACAGCCAAACGTAAGTGGAATGCATGAAAGTAATCACATCTTTGATGGAGGATATCCACAGCTTGCAGGAAAATTCTCTAACAACTTTGAGGCTTAGATTTTTTTTCCAAGTAAGAACAGAACAAATTTGGAGAGCTCCAGAGTTTTCATCCAGGCATGCCCAGAATTTACATGGACCTAGAAAACTGATTTAACATCCCCACCTTAATTTCCTGTAAGGAGGAGCTGGACCCGGTTCTGACTGCAGAGCCTTTATTGACAACAGACAGACATGGAGTTTTGAGCAATTTCTTCCAGCCAACAGTCCCACTGAGGTCTCTCCACCTCAGAAATCACAACCATCACTGAAATGTGGTAGTACAAGGACTGGGCCACTAGGTGAAAGACAGAAATAAAGGCAACCTGGATTTCAGTGTGTGTTTGCAGTGACTGAAAAGCAAAGACTTTTACCTGTTGCCCGTGTTACAGCCTGATGTTTCCCTCAGCCAGGCATGAACAGAGTTTGTTGGGATAGGGAGCTACCCAACGACAAAGGAGGCAGCAAAGACCACACAAGGACAGAGCTCTCACTTTCCTAGAGAATCTGTGGCCATCCTCCTGGAAAGAGTTCTTTGAATCCAATCCCTTCTTTCTGCTAAAGGATCCTGCACTAAATTTTCATGGGATTTTGCTACTACTACTGTTAAAGAAGTCAAGTAAACCTTTTTTTTTCTCTTTCCAGATTCAGATGGTGGCATTGTTGCTGCAGCATTGATTGGAGCAATTCTGGCAGCTGCTATAATTTGCATTATCGTCTGGGTCTTAACCAAGAAGGCAAAAAATAAGAAATCACCAAATAATGAGATGCAGTAAGAATTTCTGTTTGCTTCATTTTAAGACAATTATTTCTGTAAAGCACTGCTGATAATCCAGAACTAAAGTGAAATGCATAATACAAGTTTTGAGAAAACTTCCAGACTGAACATCTGCTTTTGGGGGACTTTGCTCTTGTAACAGACGTTGCCATTGCCCTCTTCCCCATTTTAATAGGCAGCTACCACTTAGCAGTATCTAAAACAGTGAGGTAAATGTTTTTAAACAACAAAAGCTAAAGTTGAAGTAAATGTTTTTGAACAAAAAAAGCTAAAGTCGCAAGTTATAAAAACAGCTCTTTATATTTAAAGTAAATGGGGTCAGTTAAAAGCAGGTGGAGGAAGTAAAAAAATAAAGAGCAGCTAAGGGTCACCTCAGCAAATTTACTGGGATTTAAACACAGAGGGCTCAGTTCAGTGCTAATTACAGGACACACACTTGGGATACTCCAAGGAATCTCAAACTGCAGGAAATACAAGCTTTAGACAACAGAATGGAGCCCAGAATGTCCATTTTGATCCTGCTCTGGAGATGCTTTCTTCTCTGTGCTTTGGTTGCCCATTTTTCCACTAAATTGCCAAATCTTCAGAATAGGGATAATCTCATGCACTACAGAGACTGCATTTAGCCCCTTGATGTTAAATGCTAAATAACTACATGCAGTTGAGGCCAGAAAAAAACCTGTGACTTCCCTGTAGCACAGGTCTAAGACTTCCTAATGTGGAATTCTGCTAACCCAGACCAGTGATCAGTCACACATGCACCTGATTTCTGCTTTCAATTGATGTAGCATTAACATCTAGTTTTGTACTTGGATCCTAATAAATCTTACTGCATTGAATTAATCCACTAGCATCTGATATTTTTTACCATGTGAAAGTGCTTCAATACTGGGAGTTGGTTTATTATGGTTTTGATAAGATAAAAGGAATTAATGCCTATTAGTAAAAATATTTTTCTGGATTTCTGTCTTTTCTAAAATACTAAATATATTTTGTAATACTTTCCTAGATTTTAGTCTTTTCATAATTCTTTTCTGACTGAACTCTATTTTTTATGCACTTCAGTGGGACACCAGATCTGCATGGAATTCCCAAAAAGCTCACACCAAGCAGTGAGTTTTGCTATCCCTCCTCAGACATGGTTTGCCAGCGCTCAGTTTCCCTTTACACTTTCCTGGCATAACATTTAAACATACTAAAATCCATTTTATTCTAATGGGGTCTCTTAAAGCAGCAATGCAGATGTCTTACTAGCTAATACGCTGTCACTCTTTCTGTCTCAGCACCAGTGGTGCTGTCCTGTAACCTTTTCACACAATCTTGGAACAGTCATAATAACATGGGGGTTACTGTTCAGATAGCAAATACAAAGATTAATTCTTTTGAAAGACTCTAGTGTGCATGGGATTTCAACATGTGAGATCACAATTCTAATCCTGTCTTCCTGCAGAGAAATGGTTCAGAAACAACCCAATGCAGACTATGTTCAGGTACCCAATGAAGAAAACATTCCTGCGACCACACTTCCATCGAGCAATGCAACAAACGAATATCCAAGTCTTGATGAAACAGCTCCTGCAACACCTGAAAATGATGAGAAGCAAGAAGCAGAGAAAGAAGAGATAGCCTAGAGTTTATTTAATAGAGTTTTCTTCATCATCTTTGGACCCCTTTATACAAAAATTGTTGTCACCGAACTAACATAGAAGCATGACTAAAACTTAAACATGTTCGTATTGTGAGCCACTGGGGTGGATTGAAAAGGGTCTGTTACACAGGCACTCTGTGAATAGCAGAAGATTTGGCCCTTAAAGTTAACCAAATTTCTTTTATTATCTAGTTATACTGTACAAAAATTTAAGTATAAAAAGCATCATCTACATTTATCCAATCTAGTTGGCAAAACTAATTAGGAAATGGGCTGAAGTATTTGTCAAAGTAAGAGCTTTCTAGTCAAGCACCAGTATTGCTGTGTGTTCACAAAATTCAGAACCATAGCAGCCTTCTCCAGAAATAGCGTTGGCCAACCTGCTTCCTGTGCACCAAGAACAATAATCATGGCCAGTACATTGCAGTGTTTAAAGAAACTGATTTTGCACATCAGAAGTAAAAAGAAGTTACATTAGTGTCATCAGAATGCTGAAACAGATGTTAAGACCTGGGCCAATGAAATCTCGTGTATCTGAATTCCACTTAAGTTAAAAAAAAAATATCCTGGAAACGTTTACCCTGTTGCTGCCTGACATGGAATACATTCTGTTAACAGTGACCTTCTTGGCTTAAAGTTCCCAAGGGCACCAGCATTCCAGAGCTGTGTGTTTTGGCAATTCTGGTTTTCAGTTTAATGGAACTGGCATTTGGGTACCCAGTTCAGACACAAACGACCGTTCTACACAGCGGGAGCTGGAGATCTAAATCCTTTGCAAGGCTTGTTCCAGTAGGCACACACAGCATCACATTCCTCATGACACAAATATAGCTGCTTTCAAAACTTAGGACTGATACTGCTTCTATACGGCACGTGAGTTTGGATTGCTTCCTTTGCCTGAGAGGATTTAAATCTATTTCCAGGCTAGTCCTACCCACTGAGCAACAAACTCATGCTACTTTTCTTCTGGTCTCTCACCCCAGTGTAACAATCTATCTTCTAAAGGTGAAAGCAGCAAGAGGGAAGGTAAGTGGTGCAAAGCACACTGACAGCTGGCAATCGAGTAATGAGCACCCTCTTGGAAGGAGAGAAGGGAACTGAACCACACACATACCTGGGTCACTAGACACCTCTTCTCTCTGGGCCTTGTTTCTAAGGTTACACAAACTCAGTTTTTCAAAATGGCAAAGATGTTACTTTCAGAAGAGCTCAAGGACCATGGGGCTTAGGCAAATACAGACCCACAGCCTCAGCAGCTCCATTCTGAACTGCCTGAGGCAGGCCCTCGCTCACACGGGCAGACACTGGTTTCAGTCTCACACACTGCAGGAAAACATATCTGGCTCAGTATCTGGAGGGTTTTGGCACTTAAGTCTTTCATAGGATCTAATATCCATAAATCCTTTGGTGTCATAAATCCCTTTGGTGACTGTTCCTAGACTATGAACATTAGTTATATGCAAGATTTATCTTTAAATTTCTGGGCTAGAATTTTCAGGTTCAGTTCCTTCAATAACTATATTTATCAAGACAGTGAGCTCAAAAGAAAAAAAATAAAATGAAAAAGAAAAAAAGGGAAATATATGGCAACATTTAAGGATGTAAGGCATGAGATCCTAGCTAAGATTTATTTTGGACCTTCAAGCATAACTGTATTCATTGCCCTTTCCTCAGAGTTTTCAGGCTTCTAAATATTTTTCTTTGATAGGTGTGTTCTGGTGTTTAGCTTCACTCCAGAGTAAAAGAGCATTTACAGTGTTCTTCTAACGCTATTTTAGCTAAAAACTGTTTGTGCCAGACTGTGAGGTTCAAACCCTTGCTAATACCAACACTGCCATGTTGCACCAGTGGATCCCCAGACTCCTCTCTCCCCAAAATAAGCAGGGTAAATCTCAAAACAGGATCTATACAGAAGTCTCCTTAATCAGGCACCTCTTATTAACTCTTGTGGCAGTTGTGCCAGGCCAAATTCTTAATTCACATCCTTCAATCCAGGGGATCAGCTAACTGAAAATGTCTGATATTGACAGCCAAGTTGTATAAACCTGCCGGATGATGACATTAAACACACACAGAAACAGCAAGGGAACAGTCAGTACTACCTGCTGCTCTTTGGGTGCTATTTCTTACTGAAGGTGTTCCCTGATGATATAGTTCAAATCAAGTATTGGTCCAAAGGAGCCCTCGGCTTGGCTGACAGCAGCAATAACTTAAAATAATTTATCTAATTTATGCTTATTCCTAAGCATTCTTTTACTCTTGCCCTTCATGGGAAAACATAAATGTCATCATGTCACTGCTATAGCTGTATTAGTTCTACTAAAGCCATCTCCTGCACATACACATTCTGGTCACATTTTTCTTATTGCTACACCTTTCCACCTCTCTGCAACAGCACTATCGTGATTGAGGAGGGGACTCTGTTAGGTGGACATATTTCTTTTAATCTTTCCTTCATCTCACGTCCACACATTTATCTGCTGGTATTTCTTTATGCAACTTGCTACAGTAAGATAGGAGCTTATGCTGGGGAAGTTGTCAGTACCTTCCATAAATAGTACAGTCTTCCTAGAACACCACAGGTTTTATATTTGTTCAAAAAGTAGTTATTGCTCAATTTATGTCAATGTTTTTATGTAACAAGAGAGGAACAATTGACCTTGACTAATGGTTCCTCTCACACTTCTACCCACCAGTGAGTAATAGATGCTAGTAAAAACGCAAATAAGAAGCAAAACAGGCTGCTGGGAGTAAGGAGGTAAGGAAAATAGCATGTATTTGGAGTTTCTTACCATAGTGAGATGTTTGCTGTAAGCCTTCTGGCAGATGTTTGCTCTCATTATAGAGTTTCTAAAGTTTATTAAAGATGATGGGGCACCATTCCTAGCTTCCCACTGATACTCTTGGCAAAGCACAAGTCATATTAGGTATTGATCCACAGTGTGCAGCTTTAAAACCCTGCAGAGCTCTGCAGGATGCAGAAACGTTTTTCAGAATTTGCTTTAGACGTTCCAACAATCTTTGCTGCATGGCCAATTTATCTTCCCCTGGGGAGCAGGGATCATTAATACGGACACCAGATATTAAGCCAACATTCAAGCCACCATCTCCTAAGGAAGCGGATTTATAATGCTACAGAGCTGTGGCAGGGTTTTTTGATATACAAAGACCAAGAATGAACCCAGAACTCCTACCTTCAGCCGCTCTCAAATCAAACTTTTAGCAGTGCCTGTGCAATATATAAGAAACATTTACTCAGTCAGGTTCCTCCTTCAATCAAGGTCTGCATGGCCAGAATTTACTGTAGAGGCAAGTTATCCCTTCTGCTCTTAATGAGTCCCCTCAGTGAAATTTAACCCGCATTTTGTGTGCTAAGATACATTTAAAGTCCTTGGTGAAGGTATTAGTTTGGTTGTAAGTTTCTGTCTTGCTTATCAAAATAAACTGCATTACCTTAATCCCTACAAGTCAAACTGTAGAAACTGTCAGCTTGCATTTCACCCTTTCCTTGAGGCTGAAGATCAAACGTTGCATTTCCATGCTGTGTAACGGATGGCAGGTTTTCATCTCACTTGCTGTTCACATCCCAAACATACAAGCTATTTAGAAAATATTGGTTTTCTTACATGCAAGTTTAATAAAGTTTTATAATATCAAAGACTGTTGTTTAGGAAAGTTCTTTATTTCACAGAATTTCATCCTTTGTTCAAGGGGAAATCTATCCACAGGTGTCAAAAGTTATCAACATCAGGACAGGAGGTCACTTTTCAGACTCTACCTTGTTAGCTCTGCCTTGTAAGAACTTAATATCAGGATTTGCTATGAGTAAATAAAGATTCAACCAGGCTTCTCTTATAAAATAAGATGGTAAACTGCAAGTGTCAGTGCTGCTTATGGGAGTCAAAGAGAACAAAAAAGGAACCTACAAAAGGAGCAAGAGGAAAAAATATTGAAGTGGAAGTACATCCCAGAGGTGTATCCAGAGCCATCCATTATAAAAAAAGCGTATTTGCAGAGGTAACCCTGAAACTGTGCCTGCATTCTGCAAGCACTCCAGTGCACTTCATCAAATACATGTATTTAAAGACTCAGAGAAAAACAGGATAACAATCAGTAACAACAGAAAAGCTTTAAACACTCAGATCTCACTTAATACACCAAGAGTAGCAAAAATGGATACAATTGTCTAAGTCACTGAGCAAACTGCATTCTACAAAGAGAAATACAGCGTAGTTTAGAATCATCTGAAGCAAGACAATCAGTACCCACAAAACACAAACAAAACCCCCCACACTAATCACAAAGGCTAAGGAAAATAACAAAGACTAGAAAAAAATTAAAATTGTCTTTAAATGGCTAAATCATTTTTGGTCCTGTTTCTTGAAAGAAATAATTCTAAACTGGGATCTGAACAAGAAGGAATACCACATTTATACACATCACACTGTAAACTGAAAGAAAACTGCAAGATATTGAAAAATACTTTAAAATCAGTGAACTATTTAATTAACAGGAAGTACAAAGGGTTGTTTTGGCACTGCACTTGAAGGAGAGCTTCAATAAAAACATTTCATTACCATGCTGATACCATACATGACATCCTAGTTGAACTAATAAAATATGAAGTTTGCAGTCTTAAATAGAAGTGCAACAGGAGAGAGGCTCAAGTGGGAAGCCCCCTTAGCCTTCCACCATTCTTTTAAGGATGGCTCCCAGGCCACCCTTTGCCACTTTCAGTGGGGTCAGCTCTTCTTTATTCTCAATGTGAATACTTGCACCGTGAGACACCAGCAGCTTCGCCTCCTCCACTCTCTCTTCATCGCAGGCTAAATGACTGCAGTGAGAACAAGAAACCCACAGCCACTGTTAAACTGCCCAAGCTTACAAAGAGCAATAACTATGCCATGTCAAAATGACAGCGTGAATGCTGGGGGGAGATACATCTGAGAACAACAAATCCACAAGCAGCCAACTACCTAGACAGATTCCAAAGCTTGCTGTCCAGTCCCTCTGCTGTCATTAAGTAACTCAAGAACATTCCTCCTGCTGCTCTCCTTGCAATGTTAAGACAGTTCTTTGGGTTAGCATTTGGCTCTGCAGTCAGCAAAGCTAAAGAGAACATAATCCATGGTGAGAATGGAAAATAGCAATCTCTATTAAATTGAAAGTGATAAATAAATTGTCCAATGCTAAAAAATAATCTGAAGTGTTACTGCAAATGCAGCAAATGTTTTTTTCCATTTGGCACGGTGTCCTAGGAAAAGCTGTACATTCCAGGGCCATACTGAGGTTTATGCACAGCTAAACATAAGCTAAAACATACTGCTTGATCTTATTCACAGCAAAATTGGATTCCACTGTGGTTTTGCCACCAAGTTCAAAGCAGCCGTAAACCTTACAGATTCAAATTGATCTCTAAGGTAACAACAAACACTAGGCTGATTGTACTTCAGTTACAACTTATTTTTCTTAGAGAGGTGAAGAAAAGCTTCTAAATTGAGTTCTTGCTTGGCAGGACAGAGTAAACCTGCCTGCAAGACCAGTTTCCTCCGACTCTGATGTCATTTGCTTACTTTCTACCTTCTAGCAGCAATCAGTGTATTCCAGATTATTACAAAAGGTGTTCTACACTATTTAAGTAGATGCAGTAACACAAATTAAAGTACACGTGCACAGACACACTGAGGCAAAATACTAAGTATGACTTTCTGAAGCACTTTTTAATTGCACAGGGATATGAAGCAAGAAAGTATTTTGAGGAAACAAAAAATTAAAAACAAACAAAAAGAGACAGTGAAGTAATGGAGTTTCATTTCACAGAGATTACGCTATATTAAGCAAAATACAAATTAAAAATTACTTACAGAGGAGTATTCCCTTCAGAGTCCCGTATATCCACAGTGGCATTGTGCTGCACAAGGATCTGTACCATTTTTAGGTTTCCTTTGGCTGCTGCTCTGTGTAACGGGGTAGATTCAAAATGATCTGTTGCATCTGGATTTGCTCCGTTTTCCAAAAGCATGATTGCAATCTGAGTATGTAGAAAGAGAAAGGAGTAGGGGAAGAGGATGTGGAGTTAATACACCTAAATCCTTCTTCCAAGAGCACCACTAGCTCCAGCAGCTTAGGTAAACATACCTCCTGCTGATTTTTGGAGGCTGCATAATGCAGGGGTGTGCAGCCATTCTGATTGACAGCATTTACGTGAGCACCCTTAGCAATGAGGGCTTTCACAATTTCATCACGGCCTGCTGAAGCAGCAATGTGCAAGGGAGTCCAACCAGCCTACAGAGGCGAGAAGAAATCCATATTATTCAAACCATGAGTTGCAGACAGAAAAGCATGACAATGCATAACCCACTTGACTACTCACACTGCACATATTATTACCAGTGTAAAGCTAAACATTATTGATTGTCACTAGAGACAAGGCTCATGTCATCTTACATGCCAGCATTCAGTACGAGACAAAAGCTGATAGCTAAATGACAGAAATCACTTCTGCTACGCAGTTATGCATGGTATCTTTGCAGAACGCTTTGTCCCTGCAGAATTTACACTAGTGCCTTTTTAAGAACAAATAGGAGCAGTAGAAAAAGGTGTTAAAAAGTTTCTGCAACCTTTTCTATATCCTACTCTCTAAACCGATGAGACATTTCCTTCTTTACAATGACATTTAGGATGCTTTGTAATGGACACAAATATTTCAACTCTTCCTCCAGAACAGGAGCACACCATCTCCTTTCCAACTGTGAAATCACTGCACCTGCTTTATTAATGCCTTTCCCAGTATGAGGAATCTTCAGGGTGCCTCATGATTTGGCACAACATATTTGAGAGATCACACCGCGATAAAGGCAACACGAAAACCCTAACAACCACCCAAATACCCCTGGTTTTGCAGCTTCCTTCACAAGCACAATTCTCCTAAAATTCCTGGACAATAAGCAGGACTCAAATCTGCTCCTCACGCCTATTTCCACACAAACTGTGAAATACTTCGCCCTTCCTTCCCGGGGCACAGAGCAGCCTGGGCTTTTCCCAAGTGTCAGATACCGCGCCGGGCGCAGCAGCGGCCGGGAGGAGGGGGAAGAGAACGGAAGGGAGGAAGGGAGGCGGCTCCGGGAGCTGCCCCCGGCCGCTGTCAGGGCGCCTCTGCGGCTGAAACCACGACAGCACGGGGCCCCGGCAGCACCTGCGCACCCGGACCGCCCCGCACAGCGGCCCGCGGCTCCCTCAGCCGCACCGGGCTAGGGCCGCGGCACTCACATCGTCCTTATCGTTCACAGGCACGCCGAGCCCGAGGAGGAGGTCTGCGACGTCAGTGTGTCCCGCCGAGCAGGCCCAGTGCAGCGCGGTACGGTGATCCTGCGGGAGGGAAGCGGTGAGCGGGGCGAGGACGGGGAGCGGCTGGCTCCCGCAGGGAGCCGCCCCCAGGCCGCCCGGGGCCGCAGCCGGCTGACCTGGTCGGCCCGTGTGGCCTGGGCCCTGTCGCGGAGCAGCAATGCCCGCAGCTCCTCGAGGCGCCCCGTGAACGCCAGGTTACACACGGCCAGGTCCGACACCGAGCCCTCCATGCTGCCCCCGCACCCCCGCCCGCGGGACGGGGCCAAGCCCGCGCGCCGCCAATCGGGAGGGCGCCGGGGCCCAGTCCAGCCAATCGCGGTTGCCCGCCTGCTCCTCTCGCCCCTCGGGCCGCAGGGGCTGTTGGGGTTTGTAGTCCTGCGGGCAAGAGGGCGGCGCGCTGCCGACGGGCGACGGGACTGCAGCTCCCAGGGCGCCCCGCGGCGCGGCCGTGTTGTGCCTCCGTGTCGGGGCGAGGAGGAGGAGGAGGAGGATGGTGACAGCGGGAGAATGGAGGCCGGTGAGGGGCGCGGGGTGCTGGCACGGCCGGCAGGCGCGGCGCTGAGGGGCCATGCTGGGGCTCCGGGGCTCCAGCGGGGCCGCCGGTGGTGGGAGGCGCCCGCAGGCTGAGGGGCGGGGGTAGCGGCGCGGTGCGGTGCGATCCGCCCTGAGGGGTCGCCTGGCGCGGCGGTCCCGGGGCCTCTGCTGGGGCCGAGG
>VYZQ01027276.1:4917-15089 GCA_013400655.1 Mystacornis crossleyi | reverse complement strand
CGGGCTGCCCGCAGGGGCCCGGGGCAGCGCTGGTGCTGCCCCGCGGGGACCCGGAGCTGCCCGCCCGGGGGCCGCCGCTGCCGCTCCCCTCCTGGGCGCTGCGCCCCGCCGAGCTGGACACGGCCGTGACCTGCGACCTGGAGGCCAGGCTGTTCCCCGCCTTCAGGTGAGTGCCCGGGTCCGGGCGGGGCTCGGGGCGCTGCTGCATCGCCGCTGGATTCCTGAGGAAATCGCTTAAAACCGCCCGGTAGATGCCGCAGGAAGAGCGGCGCGGAAAGCGGCTGAGATGCGCTCCTTGTCTCGCTCCTGTCTGCCCCGAGGGGAGCGGACTGTGCTTCTCCACTGCTCCATCGGTTTGGATTCGGGGGGGGGAATTGTGATTTTGTTGTTTGAGCCTCCAGGCAGCCTGAGAGGGAGCCGCAGCACCGAGCAAGCGAATCGGTACCGCGCGTCCTCTGAGTCTGAAAGCACAGGAGGAGTCCTGTACAGGCCCTTGCCTCCTGCAGGAAACTTATTTTTTCAAGTGTCCTTAATTTATTTTGAAGCTTTTCTTTCAAGGTCTATGGAAAAGCATTATAGATCTGTTTTGGGTGAAAAATACCTCAAACCAAAAAACCCCAAAGATACTTGGATTACTACTGGAAATCTTGTGGGTTTGTACTTAAAGTGAATTTATGTGGGATTTTTCCTACGGGTTGTTTTATATTGTTGCTGGTTATGTATGCTTGCATATGTTCATTGTTAGCACGTTTCTTATAAATGATGTTGTAATTGCTGTGTAAGGATCTCTTCCCTTTTGATTTCAGGGGGAGTAGTTTTTATGCTTTTCTCTCAATTTAAGGGTTTGGAGACAAAATATGCTTCCGTGTCTTAAGTTTAAGAGAGAGAAGAGTTCAAATGCTGTTATGTGAGGGGCAGCACTTGTTGTATGTTATATTAATAAATAGTATTTCCTAAGAGTTGTGACTTCAAAAAGTACTTAAATTATTTCGATTCTTTTCTTGAAAGAAGGTACAACTGAAATTCACTTTTATAGCTATTATTTTCTAACTTTAATACTTAAAAAGTGTCATCTAAATTCTAAATGTCACCTTTAAATTCCACCAATGTGATAAAAACAGTGCTGGAAATAGATTTTCCATTGCCCAGGTCGAGTGCACGGAACCTCCTTAGGAAGCTGTGGTGGGCTCGATGCGGGCTGAAACCCGGCCCCAAGAAGGGGCTTTTTAAGAAGGCTTCGCTGGGGGTTTTGGTGGTGGATTTGAGGTCTTCGGTTTNTTTGTTTGTGTTGTGGTAGCGGCGATGGGCTGCAGGGCCCAGCCCAGACAGGCAGGACACACAAAAAAAGCTTTTTTTCCCCCAGATATTTGCGACCATTTACAGCAAGTTGCCGCAGAAGCAGCGCTTTGCTGAGCACTGCGTGGCGCCGCTAGAGGGGGCCTCGGTGCCACCGCGGGGACCGGGACCGGGGGGTCCCCGCCAGGGACACCGGGGCTGGGGGGCCCTGCCAGGAACACCGGCATCCCCTCTGCGAAACGAGCCAGCAAACACAGGCTGGAGCAGCGCCGAGGAGAGATGCTGGCAGTCTCACACGGAGATGGGAACGTCCGAGTGCCGTTGGCACCTGCGGGGGCTCCTCCTGCTCACCCCTCCCGGCAGCATCCCCGCCCCTGCCGGGCTCAATTGCCCTTGAGCTGATGAGGACTTCGTGGTATTCCTAAGAAGAATAGTAGGGATGCCCATGGCTGAGCTGTTTGTGGGTCAGACATTTGGACTGCAGACCCTTCTCCAGTGCTCCTTTATTGCACCGGCCTTGGCTTTTTGTTCGAGCAGTTTGGGTAGCGAGCCACAGCCCCAGCAGCAGACAGCTCCGTCTCTTCCACGGGTGTTCTGATGCAAATGCCACACAAGAGTTAATGACCGCTTTAATCTGTCTCCCTTCTCCAGAGGCGCCTTCAGTTGTCAGCAGGGATGGTCTCTCACAAAGAATGATTCAGAACATTTAGATAAAGGCCCTGCTCTGAATCACTGCTTGTAGGAGCGTCGTTCTTCATCAGTTATTTAAAAAGACAAAAAATCTGAGAGCCTGGGAAGGCTGGCTACCTCTGCCAGCAGAGAGAGGTGCTGGGAATCCCCCGAGGGCTCATTCAGGCACCCTCAAGCTCCCCCCAGACCCTGCCTTGCTTCTGTGGCTGGAACAGAAAGCTGCAGCATGGGCTGCCCTTCAGCCAGGGGATGGCTCATGGTTTGCACGGTTTCCTTGGCAGCTCAGAAGTGCTGGGGCCTCTCCTGAGTTCTGCTTCCCTCCAAAGCCAAGGGTCTTTTACTGGTAAGCTTCTCTCTGGGGTTTGTGACTGCATTTAGAAAACCTGACCTCTGCTTATTTTTCTCCAAGTTACAGCCTTAGGTCAACATTCTTATAGGTTTTATAAATAAACCCCAGCCCAGCACATCCCCTTGCAAGCAGTGCAGAGGCTTTGGGTAGGACTAAGGAAATTCAGCATTGCCCTTTCCCACCAGTAGATACCAGCCTGTTTAATTCTTCTCCTTTGTGTGGCCTCATGTCTGTCCTTACACATTCGCTCTCGGTTTTAGCAATTAACAATGGGTTTTATGTGTTACTAACGGTAGAAAAGCAGGATTATCTGTGCCTGGTGCTGGGTTAGTACAGATGTAAAAGACTTTTGATTGACGAACTCCAGGCACGGTGCAGGGAGGTGCGGTGCTGCTGTCTCCACGCGTCAGTGCCTGTACCTGATCCTGGGCTGTGCCAGGTCGTTTGTGCCTTCACCTTGTGCAGTCCCCCTCCGTGGCTCAGGCTGTGCCGCTCATCCCACCTTACTCGCTTTGATTTTGGGGCGCGGGTCTCCACAAGCACAGGCCAAGCTGCGTGTGGTGCTTGGCTTTTTCCTGGCTTTCAGCAACACCAGGAATCCCAAGACATTTCCTCCTTCCTTCTTCTATCCAGACGGTTGGTTGACACAAGCACAGCCATGATTATGTGCAGGATGAATCTGGGAATATTTTTGTGCCCTGGAAGCCGGGGTGCTGGCGTGGTTCTGGTGGTTTGCTTGGCCTTTCTGTCCCCTATCAGTGTTTTTGCCCCAACTGTTGTTTCTTCATCTCCACCCTTTTAATCTCTCAGCCTTATGTTGGAGACTGAAGAGATAAGGGTGTGAGCAATGAAGAGTCCTGCAAAACAAAAAATTAGTGTCGCGATTTGCCAGTGTGGGGTGATGTGGGAGAGCTGCCAATACAGAGACCTGTGGACAAGAGGATCTCCTGGCGTTTTTCAATAGAGAGATGTGACTTGGAATCCTTATTCCTTAAACAATTACATGGGCACAGGATGGCACAAAGACCTGTTTGGGTTGCAGCAATCATAAGCTCAAACAGTCTGCAGAATGGTCCTCAGCAGATCTTTGAAGCAGCAGATCTGAACTTTTGAGGATAAGGGAGTTCTAAACTGTTCCTTGAAGCGTAACATGGATGCACCTGTGGAGCAGAGTCTGATTTGAGCTGTTCCTTGTACTCCGTGGCCATCAGAGCCTGGGCAGCCGCGTTTCCCCCGGGCTGCTGGATTTCCCCTCCCACCGAGGCTCTCCGGCCGCCCAGCTCCGTACCCAGTTTCCCGTCAAGAGCAAATAGAGCATTTCTCATCGAGAATATGTGGCCTGTGGTGAGGGGGTGGGAAGGGAAGAGGGGGTGGGGTGAGTGCCGGGGGAGCTGGGGCTGCTGCAGTTTCGTGCCTCAATCTCTATTTTCTCTCTCCTCTGCATGGCTTCCTGTTTTTTCACACCACTGCTCTTAGAAACAACAAGCTGCCAGAGAGCAGGACAGGGCTGGCGGTTGGTCACCTGGAAGAAACCCCTGGAAACACCTGCAAAAGGTCTGGGTGTGGGCTCTGGAAAAGGCACTGGGAGGGTGTGTTCCTCCTGCCCCACAGAAGTGGCTCTCCGAGAAGGGGGTGCTGCGGGGTCTGTGTGCTCCCCGTAAGTGCCCTGCTCAGTGCTGTGCAGCAGCAGAACCATCCCTTAATTTTCCTCTCTGAGTTGTTTTCCTCAACTGCTCCTGGATGGACAAATCTAGAATTTGTCCTGCTCTTAGGAGTCTTGTGACGATCAGTCAGAGGTACTCAGTGTCAGAATAATGCTGAATCTTGAACCTCCAGTGCTGATTCCAGCAGAATCTGGGATTTTCTGCTTTGAAAGCCACCACGCAGTCTAGGTTTGCTCAAGTGTGTGAAATGAGGAAGCATCTGGTTTGAAGTGAGCCAGCGAGGAGCTGCCCTCCCTTTCCATGACCCAGGGCAGCTTGTACAGCTGGACAAGAGAGAAGTCTCAGAGAAGTGGTTCCCAAACTGGGAGCCAGGGTCAATTATTAACTGAAAATTCGCAAAGAACTGAAAATTCTCAAGAGCTGTGACTTCTGTTTTTTAGGGGCCTGACAGCATTCTTAAAAACCAAAGATGTTGCACCAGGAACTTTGCCGTCAGTGTAATTTCTGTATTTACTGCCATGTTTACACTGTTTTGAGAGGGGGGGAATGGCCTGTTGGACCATAAGTAAAAAGCAAAATGTGAAGAAAGCTGTTTCAAATCTGTAATTCATCTTCACAGGTGAATGACTTGAAGGGTTGAGGGAGCTGCCCCGCCACACAGCCCTGTGCCACTGTGGTACCTGATCTGTGCTCTCGTTCAGTGCTGCACATTGGAGAGAGGCACGGGAGCCCTGTGCTCTGCTCAGTGTGATTACTGAAGAACGGGAGATTGCTTTTAATCTGAAATCACTGTGTTGCTGCCTCATCTGCCAGCGAGTCAAAGATAAATTCTCTGGAAGCAGCAGTTTTTGAGGAATGGAGCCGCGGGGTCCCGGGCGCTTTGGTTCAGGGCATGAGACGCTTGGGAGTTTCTGAGGTGCTGTTTTTGTGGGTGACATCAGAGCTTTGGTTTGCTGGCACGTTGCTAAGTGACTTCCAAAGCTGCTCCTCTGGGTAATGATTGCTGCGCCCAGGGAAAGGTAAATAGAGGATTCGGTGTCACAGTCTTGTTCTGGCGCTGGCTGCTCTCGGAGGGACGTGGGTGGGCAGCCAACAGAGCACAGCTGCTGCAGGAGTTCCCTGCCTGCCAAGCACTGCTGCAGGAAGGAGATGAAAAATGGGGAAGATTGCATCAATTATTGAGCCTTGTAAAAATAATTAGCGAGACAACAGCAGGCAAATGGGCCAGGAGGAGAAGGAAAAACAGCTGCCAAAGCAGGGAAAGACAGGACTTCACTGGGGATGGGAAAGGAAGGGGAATTGGGGGAGATGTCCCTTTAATCAGTGGCTGGGGAGAGACGAAAAATAATGAATGAGCTTTGCACGCACATTAGAGCAGGACAAGGAGGGAGGGGGCACCTCCTCGCTGAAGCTGCTGCCACCGAAGGCTCCTGCAGACCGAGTGCCATTTCTGTGGCTTTCCAGCAGTTGCCAGTGGTGCCAGATAAGAGCAGTGACACACGGAGAGGTGAGCACAGCTTGTGCGAAGGGTTGCCTGACTTTTCCATGTATGAATTGATGCCAGGGCTGTCAGGGAACTGGACAGAATGCTGGTTAGTCCAGGTTTCTGAATGATGGGAATAGATTTCCATTAGGATTACTTTTTCATTCTACAGTTCCTTCCAGAGCCAGCAGCAGGCTCATGAATGATTTTTGCACTGTAATGCTGTGGTCTCTGATCTGTGGGCAGAGCTGCCTGCTGTGATACAAGGATGTAGTTAATAAGATTTGACAGTGAGTCTCCACTGTGTGCTAAATGTCGCTCGGTCATTGGTGATTTCATGGTGACACCCATTCATGTCTTCCAGATTAATTCCGAGGGTTGTTATCCCCCCGGTTCTGTTTCCCATGACAAATCTCCCCAGCATCTCTGTTTAAAATTTAGCAGGAGTCCCCTCCTTGCTCTGCAAGCTCTCGCAGAGGGATTTTTCTGCATTACCTAAGCAAATTTTGGGGGGTTTGTAAACCTGTGGTGCACACAGACAGCATGGAAGCTACAACTGTCTTGTATGTTAGAGGAAACAGCCTGTCACTTGGCTGTTCTTAGTCCTCCCACCAGAATTTTTCCTTCAGTTAAGGCAACCAGCCAAAAGGGGAGGAAGAAGCAGTGCTGGGAGAAGCCCCTTCACGGGGAGCACTCGCAATCTGTAACGCTGCTGCTGCTGCTGCTGTGCTCCTCTCCTGGCGAGAGCCAGCTGCACATGTGTACTGCAGGGTGATTCACTCACCCGTGATAAGATCTAACAGATAATCTTAATGGAGGTAAATAAACAAGTATCAGTCTAAACTTCATGCTAGAGTTCAGTTGCCTCTCTGCAATGGAAGGTTTCAGGGAAATTCTGGGGGAATTTGCACACAAGCAATCAGAGCTGCTGGCTTCTCATTCAGAGCAGAGAAGAACGTATCCAGAATCAGTTATGCTGCTGGCCGGGCTTTTTTATGGCCTCTTCCTGTATTTTTTGTGACATAAGAGAAGCAGCGTGACGGGCTTTAATTTTCTGCTATCAGGCTGATGCCAGGCAGTGAGTGGGGAATACTGCTGGGCAACTCACACTCAGCATCTCCTGATGCTGCCAGCGGGGGAAGGCCAGTGGGCCACTGGGCTGCCTCAGTCTCTGCTGCCTCACACGAGGGCAGGACACGCCTTTCCCAAGGGCAGCTTGTACCTGCAAGGGCTCCAAAGTACAGCCGAGGTAACAGGCACAACCATCCGGGGATCAGCTGCGAGCGCTGAGCATCGAGAAGGTGACAAAAAATTAATCAGGGTTTGATTGTGCTGTGGCTGGTCACTGCTGTCCCCAGTGACTGAGGGGACTTTGCTCTGGCAGCTCCCTCCCGTGCAAGTTTGTTGGGTGTTGTCATCTTCGCTTTTCTGCAGCTTAGCAGGATTTCATGTGCTATTTTTTGTCGTTTGTAAGCTGAGTAGATGTTTGGCTGCCTTTCCTCCTGTGGTCAGCTGGAACCCCACAAAAGAGGTTCAGGAAGAGGAGTAGGGGAAAACGCTCTGATGCTGTGGATTGAGCAATTCCCAGTGCCTGTGATAAATCTGTTATGGCCAAACATTCTGCCCTGCCCATTATTACACATCGGGGAAGACAAAGATTCAGTGAAGATGAGAGCCATGGGGGACAAGAGCTCAGCCACGCTGGGAAGTGAGATCAGACACCTTATTCGAATTTTGCCTGAAGGAGGGATGCACATTTCAAATCTCTGCGGGCTTTTGCTGGTTCTGATTCAGCGGTGAAAGAAAGACAAGGTGTGGGTTTGGAGGGGCCTGTTGGTTGGGTTTTTGTCATTTGGTAACCTGAGGGAGCTGTTCAAACCTCCAGGCTTGCTCTGTGGATCCTTCTGCGCCCACAGGGAAAAGCTGGGTGGTGTTTGAGGAGCAGCCAGTGGTGCTGGTGTGACTTCCCATGGCAGAGCGAGCAGCAGCAATCCACGACGCTTTGAAGGGAGGGAAGACTGGTAAATAAATAATGTGCAGGGAGGAACAGTCAGGGCATGACCTGTTAGCAGAGAATGGGCTGTAAGTGGGTGCCTGGCTCAGTGGCCCGGCAGTGAAAGTCCTCGTGGCCCATCGGGAGCTTTGGGAGGGCGTTTGTCCGGCTGCAGGCTGGGAGCCCAGTGTGACAGACTGGGAAATGGCACAGAAAGATTTCTCTTTCTGGGAAAGGAGAAGTCCGAGGAGGAAGGATGTAATTTTAGTGTCAAAGGGCTTCTGAATGTTTTTTGCTTCTGCCGGCGAAGGAATCACGTGTGTAGCCAGTATTTTTGTTGGGGGCTTCTGAGGGTGGGGAGGAATGTCTTTCAAGGCACCTTTTCTTTGCAGACTCTTCTCTAGAGGGTTGAGTGAGTCCCTTGGGTCCCCAGAGCGCCCCTGACAGTGGATGAGTGCGTGGGTGGTGCGTGGTCGTTCCACTCTCAAAGCCACCAAGCGTGGCTTGGCAGGATCACTGCGCTGTCCAGAACAGCCCGTGCCTGTGCAAAGAGGCTGCAAAGATTTCATTACATTTTTCCGTTAAATTTCCAAGACTAATTCAGAAAGAATTCCGTTAAATTTCCAAGACTAATTCAGAAAATTCAGAAAGTCGTGCTCAATCCTCTCCTTTCCGACAGTGCTGTGCACCCAGCTCCGTGCTGTTGGCACCCAAACATCATTCCCCTTGTGCCTGTGAGCTCTGTGCCTGCTCCTGCCCTCTCCTCACCCTGCCACTGTCATTTTAGCCGGCAGACTCTGCTCTGTGTCTCTATCCGTGGCCCGTAGAAGAAGAGCAAATTGAAAATCTGGCTCCTGACTGCAGCTAGGTTGCACCCGCCACTGAAACACCAAACAGAAAGTGGGTAGGAGGAAGGAAATGAGAGGTTGAGTTTTTTCCTGTTGCAGGTAGCAAGGAAATAAAACGGGAAATTCAATGCAAAGTTGTCATCTTGCTGAGCCCCCCACAGCACAGACTGCAGGTGCTTTATGGCTGCGTTTGTCTGATGGTTTGTTCTTTGTGTCAGGGTACAAGCTGGGCTTCGGGTCCATGTGATGGGGCAGGGCAGAGCCCCCCTAGGAAAGGGACACGCAGGCAGTGCGGGTATCTGACATTTTCCCCGTTAGAATGCGGGGGGAGCTGCTGTGAGCTGGGCGTGCTAACACAGACGCTGGCTACTGGGGGCCTGGGGAAAACACAATTTTATCAAATTCAGTCCAAGATCTTCGTGATTTTCCAGCCGAGTGAACGAGGGGTTGTGTGGGCAAAGGTGCCCAAGCTCTATCATGGGTGTTATCTCGCTGCCATTCTGTAAAAACAGAAAAATCCCTTGGCTGAAGCCTCACTGCTCAGGGCTGTAAAATGTACAGATACAAAGGGAGGCTGCAGCCTCTTCTAGGAAGCAGCTGAGACTGCCCGTGGAAACTGCTGTCAGCCACCTGATTTAATAATCGAGTTAATATTCAGTGCTGCTTACAAATATGGATTTTTAATTATCTATTTAGGAGTAGATTTTTTTTTTTCCTTAATGTGCCAGACCCAAAAAGCACCAGTTAAAGGAGAGGGACTTTTTCCCCCTTAATTTTCAAGTATTCAGGTATTTTCCTTGAAATGAGCAGCGTTCTCTTCCATGCAGTCCCCTCTCTCTCGGGTTTTAGGTGACTGGTTTGAAAGGCTTTGCTGGTCTGTGGTGCTTGGGTTTTCCCCTTTTTTTTGTGGGAACAGCAGAAAAAGGGAGGGGGGGAAATGCTGATCTCTGAAATGATCCAGTACCGAACATTCCTGTTCCCGCTGCCCTGGGAGGGAAGCTCCGGCAGGGAGTTTGTGCCCTGGAAAGGGGCAGGGCAGGGAGATTCTGTGCCCGGGAAAGGGGCAGGGCAGGGTGATTCTGTGCCCGGGAAAGGGGCAGGGCAGGGTGATTCTGTGCCCTGGAAAGGGGCAGGGAGATTCTGTGCCCGGGAAAGGGGCAAGGCAGGGTGATTCTGTGCCCGGGAAAGGGGCAGGGTGATTCTGTGCCCTGGAAAGGGCCGGGCAGGGTGATTCCGTGCCCTGGAAAGGGGCAGGGCAGGGTGATTCTGTGCCCTGGAAAGGGGCAGGGCAGGGTGATTCTGTGCCCTGGAAAGGGGCAGGGAGATTCTGTGCCCGGGAAAGGGGCAAGGCAGGGTGATTCTGTGCCCGGGAAAGGGGCAGGGTGATTCTGTGCCCTGGAAAGGGCCGGGCAGGGTGATTCCGTGCCCTGGAAAGGGGCAGGGCAGGGTGATTCTGTGCCCTGGAAAGGGGCAGGGCAGGGTGATTCTGTGCCCTGGAAAGGGGCAGGGAGATTCTGTGCCCGGGAAAGGGGCAAGGCAGGGTGATTCTGTGCCCGGGAAAGGGGCAGGGTGATTCTGTGCCCTGGAAAGGGCCGGGCAGGGTGATTCCGTGCCCTGGAAAGGGGCAGGGCAGGGTGATTCTGTGCCCTGGAAAGGGGCAGGGCAGGGTGATTCTGTGCCCTGGAAAGGGGCAGGGGCAGAGCTGCACCTCGAGCTGCCCAAGTGCCTCCTGCTGCTGAGCAGGGAGGCCCACCCTGGCTCAGACCAGGCTGCTGCCCTGTTTTAAATGATGACACTTTCCTAATAAACAGTTGGAGCCTTTTGCTTTATTCTTTGAGCTCCGCTCACC
>VYZQ01027236.1:0-15639 GCA_013400655.1 Mystacornis crossleyi | reverse complement strand
GAATTTAGTTGTAAACCCTGGACATATTTCAAGATGTCAGCGCTGTACAACAAGGTGCATTCTAATACCTCTTAAGTGACTGGGAGCAAATTTTTGGTTTCTCCAAACCAGTTTGGGGATTAGAAAGATGTGCTGGCTTCATCCTGGTTTAGCTTTCAAATTGCCATGTGTCCTGTTAAGTCTGTTTACGAGTTCAGCGACCCTTGCATCACTCCCGTGCCACTTTACAAATTGCTGCCGAGGTGTTTATGGCCGGGTGCCTTTCCCCAGTGTAAGCCATTTTCCAGGAGCCTGCCCAGAAATCATCAGCTTTTATGGTGTGGTCACAGAAATGTGTGTGTTTACCGGGGTAAGGCCTCCTTTTCCACCTGGGGAGTGCATGTGTGTGCCTGCAGAAGCTGTGTGTGTGCCCGTGTGCCTGGGCAAGGCAGGACAGCTCCATAACTCCAGGGAGAATGGAGGAGGTGACTGCGAGTCACCCACTTACTCACTGGCACACACTGTGGGAAACCTGTATTTTGTGGTTTTGCCGAGCGCTTTTTAGGCCAAGGCAAGGCGAAAAGAAGGCCGAAGTCCCCTCCTCGTTCCCGAATTTATCACTTATGGAAAGCAAACTTGGTGTCAGCTCCGAGATGAGGAGCTGCACCGGGAAGCACAGCTGAGCACAGCAGGTGCTGAGCTGGCAGTTTCACAGCAGATTGTGAAATTTGATCACACAATGGGAAATAGAGCCACTCCTTGAGGGCAATATCTGGAAACGTAATGGGGAACCACCCTTCAAAGGTGATCCGGGTAATAATGGGGCTTAGAAACACTTTCTACCTGCTTTGCTTAGAAAATTATGAAAATTTTTAATAGTGTTACTGGATTTTGCACAAGCACACTATGTTTAGCTGTACCTCGACTGGTCCTGAGCTCAGACACACCCAGGGCAATAAACTGCCCAGTGCCACCATCACTGCAAGGTGGAAAGTGGTCATGAAATTCTCAGTTCTCTTTGTGTCCAGATGTTTGTTCTTCTCTTCTCTTCTCTTCTCTTCTCTTCTCTTCTCTTCTCTTCTCTTCTCTTCTCTTCTCTTCTCTTCTCTTCTCTTCTCTCTTCCTACAGCTTTTCACACCTATTTTTTTTTCCTGGAATTTGGGTATTTTTACACCCTCCTAGTAACTTTCACTGCAGGTATTCCCTGGTAAATCTCTGTGTGCTCACCCACGTTAATGAACACGGAATACCCAGCATTAATGCGTTGGCCCCGTGACACTCTGTGCTACTTGATGTCTCCCTCCTTTCTTCTTGAGATTGGCATAAAGATTGCACCTGTGCTCCTGCAGGTACTTTATGCACACCACAGCCTCTGAATAATGTAGACTAATAGAAAAGACTTCAAAGAACCATAACACAGTTTTAAAAGGGCTGGAAGGAGAGGCCGACGGGAAATGTTATAAGAATTCCACCTTTCCTGCTTAGCTAAGCAGTAATTTAGAAGGACATGTAAAGTCTGGGCGAGTATTTCAAAGAAAACAAAAAGCAAACAAAAGCAGAGCACACTGCCCTGATGCTGGAGACAAAGGCAGGGAGAAGGGAGAGGCTCACAGCAAATCATCTGCTCCAGTTTGTAATTTTTAGGGCCTCAGACATAGGGTGAGGAGGGTAATGAAAATATTTAGAGAGATTTGGGTGTTATTTGATAGAGGTGAACGCAAAGGGAAAGGAGAGTGGTTTAGCAGTGACCTGAGCAAGTCATGATGTGATTGAAATCAGTTACCCAGGAGCTCATTAGCAACAGAGGATAATTGCCTTTCCTTCTGGAGCTGGGGATATTCTGCTGGATGTCAAGTTAAAACTCTGTCAAAGCCACTGAAGGGTTAATGCTGGGCTGCTCTTTCCAAGACAGTGATTTCCACAGCCAGTGGAACCATCAGTGCTGAGGAATCAGTGAGTAGCAGACACCAGAATTGTCTGGATATTTGGAACTGGAAAGAAACTGCTGCAAGTCAGTGAATTCTGATATTTTATGAGTCAAACTTGCCCTGCGTGCTGTCCTTGTCTCCTAGTAATTAGGGCAGAGAAAGAAAAGAGAAAGATTTTGAAGAGAACATACTATTTTAGAGTGAAATTCCCTCATTTTCCCTCTCACGGAACCGGTATGGAGAGCCGACCAGAGTGGGATTTCAGAAATGCACTTTGTGCAAAATTTAGGCAGGTAACCACAGAACAAAGGTTTCAGAGCAAACTCCAGGGACACGCAGTGAGTAACTGCTCTGTCCTCATTTATGGCACCAAGAGACTGGTTTGGCAAAGTGCCTTTGGATATTCCTTTGTCCGTTTGGTCATTAGGAATTTATCTGCTCCTGAAGTCAGCTCCAGCAGAACAGGGATTAGATATGTAACAGGATTACATAACAGGCTTTTTAAAGGGAAAATCCTGGGTTGGACATTCCAAGAAAATTGGACTCAATAATAATAATAATAACAACATAATTACTACTTTAAAGATAAGAGAAAATCAACTATGCTGATTTCTCTGATTAAAAGTATTGTGAGTGAGCACATGGACAAGCAGTTGATACAAGGCAGAGAGAAGCAGTGATTCATAATAAAAAAATAAACTCCAGAACACAGGGGTACATTAAAAACCCAAATCTTTAATTTAATCATATATATTTAAGAACACAGAAATTCTCTCCTTCTCAAGAAGAAGTCTTACTATTGACCTCGCAGGCTGTAATCTGACATAAATAATGGGGTGGATGTTGTGGGAGAAAAATAATCTTCATTCCTAACAAGGGGACTGCAAATAAATACATTTCAGAATAGGATGGGCTGACAGTGATTTTTCTGTAATCGCACAGCACACACGTGGCTGTCAGTGCCCACAGAGTGAAGAACAATCATGTGCACCTCGAACACGTACACACGCAGAGGTGGAGAGCGGTGACAGCACGGATCTGTGCCTGACATCAGGAACTCAGAGTCTCTCTCCCTCCTTTCGTGTACTCACACACCTCTCTCTTTTTCTTGCAGCAGATTTCAGGCTTACTGGAAAAGAACTGGGGGAAAACACCCCTGAAGAAGCAGAAAATCTAAAGGTGGGAGGGCTGGAGAGCCGAAAGTCACCTCGTCCTCCTGCTGGGATGACGAAACTGCCGACGGAACAGCAAGCGGGCAATTTTATTGCTGTCATCAACGGGATGATTTTGCTTGTCCTTTTCCAGAGAACAGGCTTTTCTCTCGACCACTGCCTCTGTGGGTGATAGTCCCGCTCTCATCGCAGCTCTGACAGGAGCAGGCTGGGTTCTGTCTCCTCCCCGCGTTAGGGGCAGCTCCCTGTCTGGTTTGCCCACGATGGGAACGTTTGCAGCTGGAACAAGGATGAAGCCCAGGTGTTGATGGCCAGGGTTATCGTCAGAACTCCCAGAATGTTGAGTACAACCCCAGCTTTGGCCTAGAATTGTAAAAGAGAAGGGTTGTTAGCAGCCCTGAGCACTTTTTGCCTTCCTTGCTGGTTAGGATTGTTTGCCCGGTTTGATTTTCTGTTTGGCCTTTTTTCACACGTCCACCAAATTATATTTGAGTTGGTTTTCTTCACAAATAGAATTCGTATAAAGGGAAGGGTTTCCTTTGGATAAAATTCTTTAAACTAGAAGTCCTGAAATCCTTTTAATCCACTTCTTTTCTGGCCCGGTATTTCTCTCTAATGTTACTTTGGGTTTCTTCTTGGATCAGTTGTAAGTTAGGGAAGTTATCAAGAGATATGGCACTGCTGTCCTTGTTTCTTTAGTGATTTCCTGAGGCATCAGGGCACCCAGTGAGATGTGCCAGGCTGTTCCCTGTCCCTGCAGAAGGGCTGCCCAGGTGACAGGGCTCTTTGACACCCTCATGCTCTATATTTGGGTTTTTCAAGCAGTTCACACACTGACAGCTCTCATTATAAAATCTTCAAGAGGCCCAGGCTGTTCCTTTAAAGCTAATTAGCAGCTTTATAATATTCTCGAAGTGTATCAGGGACAGTGTGACCCTTTATTAATGCACACACATCTTCTTTCCATCTCACAAAAGCTGGGCACACCGACGTTTCTAACGCTCCCCCAAGAAGAACCAGTATTAGAAAAAGGAAAGATCAAACCTAGGGGTGAAAACTCTGGAAAGAAAGTGATTGGGTTTTTTTTCTCACCATATCAATAACCCTGAGCTGTCCATAGGAGAAGACAATGGCATTGGGAGGAGTTGCCACGGGGAGCATGAATGCCAGTGATGCAGAGAGTGTGCAGGGCAGCATGACGTAGAGAGGGTTGAGGCAAATTGCTTCAGCCTGTGCACGAAAAGAGAGCAGAGATGACAGGTTTGATACCCAAAAATCACAGAAATGCACCTTTAGGCAGAAAACTGATTCTATTTGTCCATATCAGAAGCCTTGTCCTTCCCCAAACACTGCAGCCACTCATATTTTGGTGCTGCTTTGGAAACTTCCAGCGTCTTTAAGCAGCAAATGCAAGAATTGATTTTGTGGTCAGGCCTTTGTGTTGCTGGTGCTGCTGCATAAATGGATAAATAGTGCTTATATTCAACTCTAAACCCGGCCTTCATATTGGTTAAGAACCAAATTAAATTATCAGGGGAGGCGGGTGAAGCTCTGAAGGTGAGAGCTTTGGTCTAGGCCTTGGCTGGAGTCTGCGGCCTATGCAAAAATATTTTGGAGGAGCTCATTCCCGTTTCCATCTGGAACCAGCTTTTCGATTTGCAGAACTCTGTCTCCCCCAGCAACAGGAATCTCCTGTGGAAATGCAGAAGTCTGAATTAGGTCACGCTATCACCTTCAGAGACTTCTGGAAGGCCGGTGGTGGGGGTGAAATACACTCAGGGAATGCTGCACGGAAGCAAAGGCTGCTGCTGGTGCTGTCTCCGTGCAGAACAAATTGGAAAAAACAAGTACAGCTGGCAGTGACCTCATGTTTAGGCCAGAAGGCAAAGTCTAATATGCCAATGAGTTTAATCCCTTTGCTTTTCACCAGCAATGATTTTAGAAAGGTTGAGCTAAGCACGGTGTGCGTTCGTATATGCACACACATATTTTTGTTTTAGGTTTCGTGCCCCTGAAGGGATACAGGAACCAGCGCTTGGCTTTGTCAGCCAAGCCTTGACAACTGAGAGGCTGAAAACTGTCCTTAAAAGAGCATTTTGGAATGCTGGGACTCACCATTGAAGCCAGAATGGGGAGGAAGAGGGTGGTGGTGGCCACGTTGCTGGTGCACTCGGTGAAGGTGGCGATGAGGAGACACAGCAGGAAGGCGATGGCTGGGGGAGGGATGCTCTGCAGGGGGGTCAGCTTGGTGCCCAACCACTCAGACAGACCAGATTCCTGCAGCAGAGCAAAGAGGGATGCCAGGCTGAGGAGGAGAGAGGAAACTGCTGTCTGCAGAACAGCACAGCCAGTGCTCACAGCCAGGATTGTTCAGGAGGTTAAATAAAAATAAGCATTATTTCCCTTCCAAGGAGTTGGAAAGGAGGAGATACTGCATTATAGTGCATTATTGACAGCAAATAATTATTTCTCTCTTCAGATCATTACTTGCATGTGATCAATATTTGAGGCACTTTTTTATTTTTAATGTAAGCAAAGGTATTTGAATTAATTTCCTAAAATATTTTATATATATCTTATCAGATGCTCTGGTGATTGAATCATTTCATCACATTGTCTGAGATCTTGATAACTGTCTGAAGCTTTTCACACCCTTCATCCTTGTCAGTCACTGGGAAGTAGCAGCATCCTCCCTGTCATTCTGGGCTTTCTGCAGCAGCATTTATGCATTTGATTACTTATTATACAGTAAATTAATGTGATTTCTTAAATATTTCCTTTTCCAGACATATACTTTTACATTTTAATTTTGATCTCTGAATTCTAAGCTAGCATTTCCAGGCACCTGAAGCCTTTTAGAATTTCTTTATTGGCTATAGATTTAATAAATGGATTGTCTGTTCCATCACTTAAATCATTACTGAAAAATAACGTGTAGCACTGGCAGATTCCAGCAGATGTTTTAACCCTCTCCTGAAGTTTCTCTAGCAAGCTGTACATTTCTCTTCTAATAGTTTAATTTAAATCCTATTTCCAGAAATCCTTGGTTTGAAATACTTTGGAGACCCCTCCTGGGGCCCTACATCCTCATGCTGGCCACATCAGTTACATTTTATTTAAAAGCACCTTTAATGTGTCGGGGCAGTTTCTTAATCAGCCACTTTTCTAGAAACACAGCTAATTGTGCTGCCCTGATTGGCGGTGCCATCCCATTGCACGGGGAACAATGAGGATTTGTCCTGATCCCAAGGACTCCAGGGATGGTCCCACCGCCAGGAGCTGGGGAAAGCACATTTGATGTTCCCAGTGTGCCCTCTGGTGTCCTGGGACAGCACCACGCGTGAGATGGAAAAGAAACCACCCAGGAAGACACAAAGCCCAGGTGAGCCGAGGAATGTTACCTCACTGCCTTTGGCCAAGGCAAAGCCACCTCCCAGCAGGAACACGATGTTCCACGGCATCTTCTCCTGAACGACTTTCCAGTCCAGGAGGGGTGGAGGTGCCCGGAACTTTGCCCTGCCCCCTGGAACCCGAAAGAGATTCTGTGAAGCCACTTTATACCCTCCGAAGAAAGGGGGACCTCTGGTGGGAGGCGAGCTTGGTCTGAACGTCAGGAATCCCCTCTGTCAGCACACTCTGGAATTACCTCCCGAAAGCAAATGCTGGGAGCACCACCAACCAAGGTTTTAAAACCTGACTTGCAAAAACCTTAATGAATGATCTGTAGCTGCTCCAAGAAGCACAGGAGGAGGCAGGGAAGGGTGAGTTAAAGGCATGCCAACAACTCTGTGTGTTTCTGTTAAGTCGTGTGTTCCCTCCTGAAGATTCCAGCCTCGGAACCTTTACACGTGTGTGTGACGGGGGCAGGAACACTGCTGGGATAAGAGCTTCCTACTTGGGGAGATTATGAGAAACAGAGAATTTTACGGGATATGTGCTTGCCTAACCTAAATCACACAGCTGGAAGCGCAGTTTGAAGTCTTATTTAATATTTGAAATTTCCTTTGTAAACCTAAACTGTAAAATTTCCCGCATGCCTGTACTGATTTTTGGTATTTCTGTAACTCACCTTTTTGCTCTTCGTCTCTGTCCTGGTGGGAAAAGCCAGAAGGGAGGATGAAGAGCAAAATTGAAATGAAGAGGGAAACTGTAGCATCAGTGACATAGCTGCAATAGAACAGTCAGATATTTAGTCAGCTGTGTTTTCAGCTGGATAAAATCCAGCCTATTTCGTTTTTATTCAAAGTGAGGAGGAGGAGTGACACTACCTTGCATCACCTTTGTTGAAGAGAACTGTCGCCCAGCCTGGGAAGAACCCAGGTTCTCTTGTAAACCACAGCAGTACCAGGAGAACGAAGAGGATCGAAACTTCTATTTCTGCGAATTTCATTTTGCCCAGTTTCTCGCTCTCTTCCTTGATGATTTCATAGGCCTGTTTCTCCTTAGCCTTGGCAGCAGGACTGATACCACAACCAAAATTCTTCTTAAAACTGGAAGAAAATGGATGAGAAATATCAGAGAAATTTGCCAGATATCCTCAGAGTTAAGAATCCAAATTTTACACTTCATCATAATGTCTTTATATGCATTTATGTATGAATATTGAAATTAAATACATTATAATCGGCAACCATGGTGAGTAGAAACTGCATGTCTCGACAAGGTGATCAGAAAAAAGCTTCCTGCCCCTAAAAGCTCATGAGTTAAATATAAAGAAGGGAGTTATCTGTGCACATGAGGAAAATAATTACAGAATCACAGAATGGTTTGTGTTGGAAGAGACCTTAAATTCCATCTCATTCCAACTTCCTGCCATGGGCAGGGACACCTTCCCCTAGACCAGGACAATGTTAATGTGATTGACAAGGCTGTTTGATCACTAGGAGAAGCAAAGAGTTGCCAAGCTTTTAAAAACGACCCAAAATGAGATTTTTAAAGGTGGATTTTGAAGGTGAAAGGACCATTTCAGGTGTTACAGCACTCTTTCCATGTAAATTAAGGGAAGTTGGGGTAATACAAATGTGATAGGCTGAGTATTAAGCAGGCAGGCAATGCAGGCTGGTTGTGTGGGGTGACCTGCACCAGAACCAGAACAGAGCTGTCCTCTAGGTCTGAAGCAACCCTGGTCACAAAGGCATTTGCCAGCTCCCTGTGGAAAACAATTTCCTCATTTTGAGCACAGCAATCTCTTAGGACACGGCAGCAATGCTGCAGAACAGGTCGTATGCACTCAGAGCTTCCTGTTTTCATCTACAGAGCACGTTCAGCTGGGATTTGATCAGATTCCTCGAAGGAAAACTTGCAGAATTTTAACAGAGCGTGCTGTTCTGGTTCCTGTTGTGTGCGAGGACTTTGCCACCTGCTGCGTGATTTTTCTCATCAATAAAAGGGTCAGGTGTGCTGAACGTGTCCCTGGTCACAGCCCCATCAGCCGGATTGCAGGGGCTCAGGGGTACTCACTTGAAGCCCAGGTACAGGATCTGCAGCCAAATCCACGCCAAGATCAGCAGCACCACCATGGTGGGGAAGGCGAAGGAGAACCAGGAGGCAAAGTTGATGACGCCACCGTTGCCAGGAAAGAGGCTGGAAAATGCAGGTGGCTGTTAGCATCCAAAATTCCACATTCTCTTCTGTCCTTCTTTAATGAGCCAGAAAAGGGGAGGTTCTGTGGGGCCCATTAAGGAGGAGAAGCTCACTTCCCGGGAAAGGGACCAAACTGACTTTTTCCTTCTGCGTGCTGCCTGGGAGTCAGCTGTAGCAGAGTGATGCAGTGTGGCGGGTGTGTAATCCCACACTCAGCCAGACTTACTCGTTAATTTGTCCCTGCAGCACCAGGTTTGGTGTGGTCCCAGTCAGAGTGGCGATCCCTCCGATGCTGGATGAGTAACAAATGCAGAGGGACATTCCCTTGGAGAGTTTCAAGTGTTTCTTCTCGATCAGTTCATTTCTCTTTCTCTCCTCAACTGTCAGGACGTGAGAATTACCTAGATCCCAAGGAACAAAAGAGATGCAGGAACTATATTGGACAGGAAAAGGCCTTGGGCCTGCAGAATTCAATATTTCAAGGCGAGGACACAATGGATTCAAAGCTGAAGGAACCAAAGTTCCTCATTTTAAGGCCAGCATTTTTAATTCTTTGATCTTCTGCCCATTTTCACTGGTTGTCTTGACACAGAGCAGTTTTTCAGAGGAGAATTTGAAATGTGTGATAAAGTTTGAACCTACTGCTGACACTTCCTGGTGAACGAGGGCGACGTCTGAGCTGCACATGGAGGGGAGAAATTCAGGGAATTATAACAGAGCTGGAGGAGCTGGGCTGAACAGAACTTGTTCTGCACCAGCACCTGTCTGCTGGCACTGAGATTTATGTCCAGAAACCCTGGAATCACCTCAAAGATGGGGAGAGGGCAAGACAGCTGGTAAAGAGATATTGTTACTTGATTGTGTACTTTGGGATTAGAAAGATCATTTTAATCCCTAACCTTCCGGTTGGAAATAGGCCAGAAATTCTTCCTTGGGAATTCCCTAGCACCTGGTAAGTTACACAGTAGATAATAACTGAACTAACATAACTTTGCACGGAAACAGCAAACCCTGATGTAAAGGCTTCCCCTAGTGGAGAATTTATACTTTCGGTCGGTTTATGGAGTAGTTGGAACCTCTTTGTATTTTTGATTTAACTTCAGCCAAGTCAGTAGCTCGTTGTGGTTTTGCCTGGCTCATGGAAGAGCTTTGTGGTGGTCAGGATGCTTTAGGGACCATCTCCTTTTAGAATTTACCAGGAACTGCTATGCCAGAAGAAAGCACCGGGTCAAACTCCATCACCCCGAAGAGAAAACCACCCACAACCCATCCACCTTTTTCCTCCGGTTCTTTGAAGCTCTCAGGTGACTTTTCCTGCAGCTCAAAGGCTTTGTTGGTGTGTTCAGACACTTGGTCAGTGGTGCTGGACTCGACTTCTGACCTTTGCAGCTGCTCCATCACTGCCTGTGCTATGGGGACCATCATGGCAGTGGTGGCCGTGTTGCTGATCCACATGGACAGGAAGGCTGTCACGACCATGAAACCCATCAGGAGTCTGGAATGAGAAGGTTTGGGAAAGCTGGGTCAGGACTCAGCCCTGCAATGCTCTTTATTTTTGTGACAAAGGGTCAGCTACAAATGCTGGGTTTGGAAAACGCTCAGCAGCCACCACCCGGCACTTCCTCCCGCCCTGGTCTACTCTGTGAGAAACACAGTTAAGATTTAACATCGATTTTTCTTTTTCAACCAATTTTTTTTTACATTCTTATGGCTAGGAAAGTGGAAGCTGGTAGCCTGGAGCAAGCAATTATTCCACTCAGATCCTGCTTATTCCACATCCTTTTGAGGAAGACATTTCTCACTAACGCCTGTTTATGGATTATAATATGTTTTGAAGAGGAATTGCAAGCTGAATTTGATCCCAAATGGCAATCAGTTTAAGCCATAAGGATGATGATCTCTTTTTTTCCCCCCCTCTTGTTATTTTATCCTACCTCTATTATTTAAGATTCTCTTCTTACTCATCTAAAATTCTAATCCTCGTTTCGGTATTACTCTGTTATTTGTCTCAAAATTATTCTTTAGATGAGACGTAGATTATATATCAGATGAAAAGGGGTTTATCTTGTATGCATTTTTATTCTATTGCTTTGTAATTTCCTTCGGTATTCCCTCTTCTTATGAGCCAAGAGAGATTAAACAGGGTGATGCAGCCTGTGCATAGCTTAAAGTTCCAGTCTGGAGAACATTTGTTGTTTTCAAAGCGAGCACCCCGATATTTTCTCTTCTCTTTGCAATCAGCAGCAGGCAGAGTGTCCATGTTTTCTGTGTCCCAGCTGTGCTCTTGCCTGATTTTCCAAAGCTGTGCTCCTGGCCCAGCCCGGCAGCACCCTTCTCTTTCCAGCACTGACTCTCTTGCTGCTATTTCTCCACCTAAAGCCTTTTGGAATTCCAAAAAAAAGGACGCACCAGGTGTGTAACACCTCAAACGATCCCCATTTGCAAGGCTTGCTCAGGCATTAGCTCACTTGGTCCGTAGGAAAGCACTTGCAGGGAAAGATTTGCAGATTCCCATCAGAGATGGGACCTAATGCCATAAAATCCTTCATCCCACAGCATTTCCACCACTGTAACTCACAGGGCTGGCCTGACACCGGTGATGAGCAGGACCCTCAGAGCCACTCGCTTGTGCAGGTTCCAGTTCTCGATGGCAATGGCCATCATCAGGCCCCCCAAAAAGAGCATGTTGGTGTCCTTCAGGTATTCCCGACAGACCTGCAAGGTGGGGGAAGGGAGAGGGAACAGTCACAAGGGAGAGGGCATCTTCCGAGGGAGGTTATTCCAAAGGTGTTAGCAGGGAGTAACTCTGGGTTGCATCTGAGTTTGCTTTGATTTCAGATTAGCAGCTCCACTCGGAGCCCACTCAGGGCTCATACAACTTCCAGGCCATGGAGAAGACAGAAATTAGTAACAGTAATAAAGTTAAAATAAAGTAATACTATCAATAATATAAATATAATGATGATTATGATGATAATAATACAATTCTGGGGAATAATCCCAGAATAAAATAAGATGATGGAGTAATACATGGAGCAAGGTCTCTTACTGTTGTTGAATCCATGATATTCATCAGTGGGAACAGCAGGACGGGCAGGAGAGCCGTGACAGCCAAAGGCAGGGCTTCTGTGCACCAGAAAAGGGCCATCACTATGATCACGTAGCCACATTCTGCCTCCTGCCAGGGGAAGGGGACATGCAATCAGAACATGCTGAACCCGGGCCTCCTCCAGAAGCCAAGGCCTCATAATTACGTTCATTGCCTGATAAAGTGATTAGAGAAAAGGTTATTTCCTGCGCTCCTCTCCCACCAACCTCTGACCTGTGCAGATCCTAATCAAATAAAAAACTGTGCAGCAAGCTCATCAGAACTCTGAGGAGAAGCTGAGACCTTCGGCGGGGGCAAGAATAATACCTGAGGAAAAGAAACATGGATGACTTTGGACCTTTCGTGATAAGGGATTGGCAATCGCTGCACAGGCGTCTTGATTGTGCTGATGGTGTTATATTCTATATTCATGTCCTTGAGTTGTAGAGTTAGTTACTGATCCAGTCAGGGCTTCTCCACCTGTTCCCACACGGGCTTCAGGCCACGGCCCATGTGAACCACAGCTAATTTCTACTCCATGTATTGTAAATACTTTTATAACTTTTCACTGGGTTTTTAGCTTAGTAGAGACTTTGAAAGGCTCACTGGCAGACTGTTCACAGATGATTTCAGCTTCCACTGACTTTGTCTTGTTTGTTTGAAGAAAGCGAGATCCCCTATTTCATGTCACTCTTTTTCTGACAAAACACTGATTTAGCTCTGCTTTGGACAACCACTCCAAGTTTCATGTATAAATGTTTAAGTCAGGCCCTGTACACTGAAAAGATTTTAAATTACTTGTCACAGCAGTGGCATTTCGTTGGGCTGAGGAAGAAAGCAAGAAGGAGTAATATCAGAGGTTTTGGTGTCTTCCTCCTTTTGGAGCTCGCACAATAATGGGAGACACCAGATCCAAAGGAAGAAAACCCTGGATAAAGGATGTCCACTAAAATATACCAGGCAGTATGAATGAAACTGTTGTGATGCTTATTGAGGCTGGATTGCAGCGGGATAAACCAAGGAGCTGGAATAATGGGTGGCAAGGTTGAATTTGTGATGCTTTGGAACACGCTCGGGAATTCTGAACGCGGTGTGGAGGTTACAGAGCTGCTGAAGGGAAAGGATGGGCAGGGAGCTGAGCAGTCCAGAGGAAAGAAGAAGACAGCAATCTAGGTGTGAAGTACCAAAGCAGCCAGGCTGAAGAAGTAAATCTGAAAGAGATTCCCAAAGATACGAAAATATTCCTTTTTGAGCCTTATTTTTGAACGAGAGCATTAAGAACCTTAATTATTCATCCCACTGACCACGGGGAGCAATTCACCATTTTGACAATCCATTTTCTCCATTTTTATTATTAAAAGACACAGATGGGTGCCTTTTGGGAGACCCTAGCAGAGCTTTGGGATGTATCTCACAGGCACAGTGCCGTTGTCTTCCATCCTGCTGGGAACAGGCTCTCAGTAAAAGCTGGAAAAAGGGTCTTCCCAAAGTCAGCCATCCTGTAAGGACACTCATCTGCCTTTAAGCAAGATTTTTAGCATTGTTTGCTCTCGATAATAATAGCTCGGTGTCCAGTGCTATGTCATTATAGGGCAGGTTAATAGATCAACAGAATAGAAAAAATGTGAGATTCCACCCTGTAGCTGCTGGCTCACACCACTGTGTGCAGAGGCACCAGCTTTTCCTGCTCAGCAGTGTCACCGTGCACAGTTTTAACCCCAAAAAGCCTTCTTAAACGTTCCCTTAAATCGCAAAGGGAAACATCCAGGACGTTTTCAATTTTTGTCTTGTTGCCGACTGCATAGAAACCAGAGAGTCATTTTCAAAGAGGAACTGAACCAAGACTGCCAGATCATTGCACAGGCAACTCCAAGGACTCACTGTATGTAACAATGCCACCAGCAAGTGAGCTTGAACTCGTGGCCTCAGGACAAAAAAAATAAATTATCTCTCCCTGGCTCCTTAGAACTTTCCTGCTCCTGATCTCTTTTCACTTCAGTAACTCCTTTGCCTATGGAAAGTTAACCAGCAAAAAAAAGGTGCTTTTTCTTTTTTTTTTTTTTTTTCCCCTTCCTGGTGAGCTTTTAAGTAATAATTTAAACTATTTTATTTACAAAGTGAGTGAATGAGAGGCCACACCTGACCAGCTGCCACATCTCAGTTCCAGCCCGTGCCACTTGTGCTCGCAACCCAAACTCTGGTAACTCAGAGCTGTGAGGAAGGCAGAGCTTCGGGACAGGCAGGGAAGAGCTACGGTGGTGCAGAATGAAGATGGGAGAAGGAGTCTTTAAGCTGGGAGTCAGCAGGGATCGGGAGGCAGACACCAGAGGGAGGAGTCAGCACTTGGTGTCCGAAGAGAAGCGACAGGAGGGGTAGTTTGGGACTATTCCATGGTGCTGAGGCTGTGATAAGAGACCAGAGATTAGATCTTTCTGCATGAAGAGGTCGGGAGTGCAAGAAACAGTGAAGAAGCAGCAGAAGACAGGCAGTCTGTCAGCTCACAACTCCCCTTTTAAATGATCAGTGCCCCAGAAATACCTGCCCAGATACTACAGGTCCTTAGGTAACTTTTCCTGAAGGGACCCTAAGCCAGGGGTCTTCCAGAACGTGGTGTTTTAAATTTGAAATCATAGTTTGGGGAGATTCTTACAGAAATATGCTAAAACAAGGCTGAAATATGTATTATTTTCTCTTATGCATCAGAATGTGTTGCCTGTCTAAAAAAATGCCTCTTCTAAGCGTCAGTGACAACAAGGAGAAAAATAAAGGAAGATATGGACTGGACAAGGCTAGAAAATGAAAAGGAGGATTAAAATTGAGCCTTATAACCTTCAGCATAGAAAGTCCTTTTCTAAAACAACCAGACACAAAGCACGAGTCACAAAATCTGATGTCACTGAGTGTTCTTCTAGAAGATGCCATCACAGATGTTTCTGCTCCTCCGTCTACGCCCCACTGCTTTTATATTGCCCCAATACGCTCAGGAAAAAAAGAGAGATCTCCAAGCAGTAGAGGCAGGTGCTCTGAGAAAGAATCTCTTCACCCTTGAAAGTAGCAGCTCTGAGACGTGGAGGCTTTTAAACTGAATTTTAAAATGTCTTACCTTGGTGGGCAGAACCAGAGGCAGAGGGAGAAACACGAGGGGTATCAAGACTATGATGAGGTATTTCCTGCAGGCCAGGACTGCTTGCCAGAAGAAAGCCATGGTGCTGGAGCTAGCCCAGTGCTGAACGGCCTGGAATCTGCTGCTTGGAGCCTATATAAACACCAGGGAATATTAACCATTGACCTCAGGAGATTGGGTGTTGTTTTTGGAACTGTAATCGGAGAAAGAAGGAAGAGAACAAAGAAGGGAGGAGACAGCAGAAGAGTGTCAGAGCAGGAACTTTCTCAGGAGAATCTTTCAGAAAGGTGATAAATCCATTGGAGAATTAACTCCTTGTGGAGCAAGTGGGTTTTTGAAAGCATCCTGGAATGACCTACACTTTCAAAAAAAGAATATTAATGATTTGGTCTCTAAGAATTCCCTCTTTGAATAGGTGCTGTTATTCCTTCTACAAAAAAAAAATTTGCTCCCTCCAAAACAGGTTGAAAATTACTTCAAATTTCAAAAAAATACGGGAGAACACTGAAAATGACATCTATATCTGTAATGCTCAAATACAGGGGTTAGAAACACCAATGCAAAATGTTATGTAAACATCACTGTGTTCACTGAGAAAGTCACTTCGGGTAGCAAAACCCTCTGGGCAGAGCTGCTGTCACCAGGTGCCACATCAAGTGCCCCCACAGAAGGGGACTGACTTACCTTGGGTCTTAGTGGATTGGGAAAGACCTGGCTGCAGGACATCACTTTGCAGACTTCGGGCTTTTTTTTCTTTTTTTTTT
>VYZQ01027230.1:0-10296 GCA_013400655.1 Mystacornis crossleyi | reverse complement strand
AAAAAAAAATCTGAGATCTTTTGGGGTCTAAGAATACTTAAAATGTGTTTGGGAGAGAACTGAGGCAGGTGAAAATGCATCCAAAGGAAAAACACTGTCTACCTACCACTGATAGGACAGAACTGCACAGAGGGGTGGGGTGGTGGAGGCTGAAGTTGGCCCAACATTCCACAGGGAGGGGAAGGCTTGGAAGTGATGTCACGGATTTTTTTGTCATTTATTGGGCCATGCCAGCAGCTGCTGGTGCTGCTGTGGGACGGGGACTAAGCACGATGGTCGCCCCTGGAGTGCATTTCACACTTGGTTAGAGAAGTGCTTGGAGTGGGAAGAAATGTTAATTTCTTTAGAAAGGTGGACAAAATGCCTAAGAAAAAAAGTTTCGCTAAAATTACAGTCTGTGCATTATTGCTTGCTGGGAACAGAGCGATTCTGATGGATTTTTTAATAACAAAGGTTGCTGGACGTGGGAATAAACAGGAGTTATTAATATATCCTTGCAGGATGCCCTGGCTGGGAGTGGGGGGAAGCTGCAAAGATCTCCAGGGCTCTTCTCTGGTCTTTGCCCTTTCCCTCCTTGTCTTAACCCAATTGTGCCCGACCTGGCTCTGCTGCAGCCGGGGCACTGCGACCTGACCTATGGCCAGGGCTGTTGGGAAACTTTGATTAATTAATGGTTGTAAAGCATTGCTGGGGCTTGGCAGGAAAGGCACAACGGGTACATGAAGTACTGGGAAGGAGAACAATGATGTGATGGTTATGTACAGAAGAACTTAAAAGTCAAGTTTTCTTTCTTAAAATGTCCTTTTTAAACATTTTTTTACATATAAATTTCACACATGGAATTGCTGTTGTGAAGAGTTTTGTTGCAACCTAAGGACGGTTATTCAAGGGACAGAAAATCAGTGTAAATCTTAAACCCTCTCCGTGGCTGTCACGTAATTAATTTAACGTTTTACCAAGATTATCTCCCCAGATGAATGATGAGAATAATATGTTTTCAATACTGTTCATTCAGTAATTAATCATTGCAGGGAAGAAACTTAATTTCAAGTGCTAGTAAAATATATGTAAATTATTAATCAGAGGGTTGAACTAACAGCAGATCACTGGATGCCATCCAGGACAGATGAGATGTGACCACTTGCATGCACTTCTTAAAATCAGGAATTTTATCCAGCCATTTCAAATCTCTTAGGAAAGCCAGTAAGTTACAGATATGCAGAGGGAAATCATGCTTAGATTTAAGGATTCAGTATTGCACCATGCATTGTAGAAAAGAAATGAAGAAAAATAAAATTTAAAATATTTCTTAAAGTTCAAATGCAGCGGTCTGTCTTGGAAGACAAAAAAGATGATAAAAAAAGAATTGGTAAGTCCAAGCTGGCAGTTATTAAAATAGTAAAAACATGGTGCTTATGTACATAATGGTTTAACTTAGATTAAAAACCATAACTTATCTGAAAACCCTCTTTTTAGTACGTCGGGGGTTAAATATGGTTCACAGCAGCTCTCACAATTAAATTGTTTTTCCCTTCCTTCAATAAACTATATTAAAAATCATTTCCTGAAAAGTAAGAAAAGATCGTTATTTTATTTGCAAACCAACCCCGTGTTATTTCTTTAAAGGGAACCCACGTGGAGCTCCAGCACCAGGATCACACACCCGAGCCCAGGCACCGCCAGCAGAGAGCCCCGCTCCTCTCCCGGTGTTGCCCAGGATCACGGGATCCTTCAGGTTGGAAAAGCCCTCTCAGATCATCAAGTCCAGCTTGATGGAGGGGTCTGAGGTTTGCAGTCGCCTCTTCCCTCTGGCTGTTTGCATTCGGCATGGGACAGTATTAAAGCCATTTCCAAGGGTGAGAGTGCAATGTGCAGCCTCCAAGTGACTGCGGGCTCGTGTGCAGGCCACGGCAGCAGCTGTAAATGCACCACCAGCAGTGAGGCTCGTGTTGAAAAGCAGGAAAATGCACGAACCTGCCACCAGCAGAACGGTGGGATCCCTGGTGCTGCACTCACGGCACTCTCCTCTCCCTCTTTACCATCCACCCTCTCCCCTTCCCAGGATTTCTGTCAGTGTTTACGCAGGAATTTCCACCTCAGTGGGTGAGGGTGATGCTTCTCTTCCCTCAGCACCGGAGCAGAGCTGCTCAGGGAGCCCTGGGCTCCCCCACTGACACAGCCAGTGGTTTCTGAGGTGCTCCCTGCCGTGGTGCATCCCCACAAGGACGCTGACAGCCTCTCGTGGGACACAGGCACACACGGGGTGGCCCTAAGTGGCACCGAGAATTCCCGTGTCCTTCCCCTGCACTGGGAGCTGGGTGGCTCCATCATGGAGGTGACAAGGTTAAAAACGATGGGGAGAAATGGGAACATTCCTCCAGGCTTCGTTGTGGATGCAAAGGGCCCTTGTGGGATTAAAATATGAAGATGGAAACTGTCATCTATTTTGGGAAATGTTTTCCTCTCAGGGACTAACTCCAAGGCTATTAATCAGCATAAAAAGAAGAGGAAGAGACTCTCAAAGATCAATTGCTCCTCGCTGGAGAAGTAGTTCAAAATAATTGTATATGTGTTGGGGCTCTTTTTGGTGTAATTGAATGGTACCAAAAGAGTCAAATACATTTAAGGGATAATCTCTCCTGTGCTGCAGTGAACAAAGCAATAAATGCCTGTTGAGATTGATTAATCACTGAGGAGGTGCCAAGGAGTTTAATCCATCCCAGAAGTCTTTTATGACAAGGATCCTGCAAAATGGTGGGGATTATTATTACGCACAAAAACTGATAGAAAATGAAAAAAAAAAATCCTTTGTCTTTGAAATACACAAATATTATGTTTCTGCAGCTACCTGCAGGAAACCTCCACCCCAGGGGCTGGGATGAGGATCTGCTGGTAAAACTGCCTGTGGACAGGAGAGGTTCATGCAGTGTAATTCCTAGGAAGCTCTCCCGTCACCTCCCTCGTTGTGGTGGAGATAAGGAGAGCAGAAGCATGGAAAAAGATTCTTCTGGCAAAAGAACCTTCAACAGACAGACCTCTTGGTCTTACAAAGCAGCAGAAGAAGAGTCATTTGAGTACAGGGAAGTGCTCCCAGAGCCAGAAGAGTTTCCCCAGGACCTCTCTGGCTGCACGTCCATCATGAACCACCCAGTGCCGCAGCCAGGAACTGTCCCATTTATTTGGGAATACTTGCTGGATGCAGTAATGTATCCCTAAACTGTATTTCGGGAAGGATCTTCTTTTGCCTCCCGGTTTCAGCTCAGAATTCCACTAACTCCTAACATGCTTTATGATAAACAGCAGCTCAAAATCAGCCTTTTTGGGTTGCCATGGAATCTGGGGGTGAAGGCAAGTGCTTCACCTCCTGGAGGTGTAAAGATGCATTGATCTGGTGCAAAGTGAGGCTGCAAACCTGGGCTGGACGTGGCCACCGCTGGTTCAGACCCACAAAGGGCTGAGTGCTGGGAGTGCACTTTCACTGACATTGTGCCAAACCAAATCAAAGACAACCAGAATGGCAGCACCTCAGGGCTGGACTGTTGGCCCTTCAGTTCAGCGTGGCTTTTGCCATCAGCCGTAAAAAGTGTGGAGTCAGACCCCAAGGGAGACCCACAGCTGCTGTTACCTTAGCAGGGGCTGCTACAACTGCCTTGACTTTGCTTGCACAGGATGTGGTAAGAGTGTTTTCTGGTTAAGGAACTGGATGGGACCTGAGAGATCTGATTTCAGGGTTTAGTTCTGCCCTAGACTTCCCGTGCGACCTTGGGAACGTGGCTTACCTGTGGGTGTCTGTCCCCAGCACCACCACTTCGTTTCTGGTCCCAAACTGGACTTTTAGCAAGGGAGGATGGAGGATGTCCTGCTAAAGTGCCACCCATGCTTTGCACAACGTGGCCCCCTCTGTGATGGAAAAGCACTGGAATTTTGGAGCAGAAAACATTTTCCCCATGGGATAAAAACCTTATTTTGCCTACCTGATTGGATAATGCTCGGAGCAGTAACTACTCAGGAATGAACCGTCCCGAACTCTTATGAGAATATTTCTGTCTTGATTAATCTAATATGAACCAAAAATATTAGTACGAGAAAAGTCTGGAAACTGCTCTTTATTATAACTTGTACGTAATAGATGAGTGTAAAATAAAATTCATATTCCCTTCACCTTTTCCTGAACAGTAGCTGGTATTTGATATCAAGAGATTTTTTCCTATTAAATTAATCAGAACTTGTCAAGTTCTAGGTAATGTCAAGGGGTTTTTTGGGAGGGGAGGGCTAACTTCAGAATGAATACCAGTGAGTTTGAAAAGGGTATACATTTTTCATTATGTCAGATGAAAAGAACATCCTTCCTATTTGTATGATAGCCCAATAAAAGACATCACCAGTGACTTCAGCTCCTGGGTAATTTTTCACTTGTCTATCTGGTTCATTTTTCTTTGATCAAACAAAGACTAAAAATACTGCGGCATTTTACTACTTCAGAACTCAGGCACACGTAGGCTTTATCTTTCCAAGGGAGTATTGGAAACTACTGAATATTTGAATTGCCTGAACTCGGCGGTTTTTGGATGAGGACCAGTTTCCCTGAGCGCAGCAGAGCTGCGGCACCGCCTGTCTCAGTGCTCGCTGCAGCCCCGCCCCAGTGCTGCCCCCAGCCGAGGCACAGGTAGGGCTGAATCAGGCAATTACAAGCTGGGGGGAGTTGCAGTGCCTCACTTTTATTGCTCAAATATTTGAAGATCACCTTAATTACTTTTTTTTCCCCCCCACCAGAGAAGAAAAATGACAATGTTAGAAAATGGCTGGGGCTCCTTGGTTGCTTCACCGTCCCCTCCGCTTCTCTGACCCTGATTAATTCTTCCCCCGTGCTGCCTGCTCGCCTTTGTCTTTTGCTTCCCACCTTCTTGCCATGCTTATCTTTAAGCACTTCCCCTAATCCCACTCACCTCTCTATCATTTATTTTCCTCCTTTGTCCCCAAAATCAATGGCAAAGTTCTTAACTCTTGCTGCCTGAACTTCCTTTCCTTTATCTCACTTCCTCTCCTCTCTGCAGCAGTGTGTTCCTGCTTCTCCTGTCTCCACCACACATTCATTCAGCGTTTTCTGCAAGGCTTTTCCTCCCTTCTCCATCGCTGGCTCTCCACCTTTCCCTGAGCTCCCCTTGCTCCAGCAGCTTTCCCAGCTGAGCGGGAGCTCCAGCTCTGAGCTCACCCTTTCTGCTGAGGCATTGACAGCCCACATTCCCTTTACTCCACATCTGCTGCCGAGCCCCTCTGCAGTTTTCTCACCAGTCACTCCACCAGCATTGCTGGCGGAACCTCTGCTCCCAGATGTGCCCGCCTCTGCGTCTGCCCCTTCAAAACATTTTTGCCTCATTCTTCAACTTTTCCATCCTGGCCTTACAACCGCCTCGAATTCCATGATGAAGCTTTCCCTTCTCCCAAAGCCTTCCCTGCAACCCATCCTCTTTCTTTTCACCATTAATAATCCCTGTTCTCTCCCTCATCTAAACGGCTCCGTGTCTCTTGCCTTTTTTAGCCCGTAAGTGCTCTGGGACAGGGAACATGGATCATCTATGTTTATAGAGTGACTGGTAAATTCTGTGACACTGTATAAATATTTCCTTTATTAATTACAGTCTCCAGCATGAGACCTTCCTTCAAAAAAGGTCTGCAGAAAGGAAATACATATTTTGGCAGCATCTCACTGAGTGTGTTGACCTCCGTGTATAATTTCCCTCGCAGCACAGGAAAGCACATCCCACAGCGATCGCTATCGGCGGGCGGGCACGCAGCCCTCCTTCCACACACAGGAGATAAAGACCTATCTGTTAACCTCCTGTTCGTCTCCACATCATCGCAGACCCATTACCAGATAACATTTTAAGCGAGGGTGACACTTCCTACACCTCGGCTCCTGCAATTAGATCTGAGTGTCAGAGAACATCATGTCGGTGCAGGTAAGGAGGAGAGAGGCATTAATCTTCCCTGGCAGCACCGGTGCCAACTGTTTGTCAGGGCTGGAGTAACATTTCACTTCATCCCCTCGCTTCGGCACGAGGCTTTCTGTGGTGTTCAAGCCTTCCCTGTCAGTGGGCACTGGCTGAGGAGCTCATTGGGTGGATGTTTCCTCAGCTGGCCAACAATTGAGTTGAGTGCTTCTCACTCATACAGCATCTTATGGTGCTACTGAGGTGGAGAAAAACTCTTCTGGTGCCCGGGCAGAGTGGGGGGCACGGAGGGGCCTTGGCAAGTGAGTGTCCCATGGTGTGGATTAGCTGAGTGTGATAGGGAGAGCAAAGAGATTGAGAACAAGCGAAAATCCAGGGAGGAAATATATGCCCTTGCCAAAAATACTGTAAATAAATCCTGCCACAGGCAGCACAGCCTGGTCTCAATAATGCCCAAGCTCTTCTTTCTAACTTTCCCTCTGCTCTGCAGAGCTGTGTCTGTACAACCACGCAGACACAGCAATAGAAGGGTCTCTACACTCACATATTTACAATCACTTTTAATTTTTATAGGGAAGCAGATTAAATTTTGTCCATAAAAGACACTTTTTATCATTTTGACTGTTCCCACATTAGGAATTGTACCAGTTACAACTACACCAAGTATCTAAATATATTTTAAATAATCAGCTGCCTTACCCAAACAGATGAATATGAAACGTGTAGAGACCTCACTCTAGTCCTTCATCAGCTCTCTCATAAATGAGTCTTAATGAAATATTGACTTAGTGCTGGCACTGTTTCAAGAGCTTGCTTGCACCTTACCCCAACCAGTGTAATATCAAAAGCCTAATCACAGCATAAATCATCACAAACAAACAAACAATCAAACAAACGTGTTGATTGCTTTGCAACACGAGAGTTTAACAAGGCTTTCCCAACTGGGATCCTGGAAGCGAGGTAAGCCCAAATTGACAGCTGCTCGGCTGGGAACCGTAATGATCAGGACCCAGCAGGAAAAAAGTCCATGTGAACTGGGATTTTAAAGAGCCAACGATGCCTCGGTAAAAACTCTTATGTTGGAGAGATTGTTCATTCTGAATAGCTATTGAGCCCATCAATACCCGTGCGCTTCTGCAGAAGAAACACAGACTATTTCTACCCCTGCGTTTTATTCACCTCCTTTCACAAATTTCCTCCAGAAAACAGAGGAATAATGAAACGATGGTACAAAATGGTGCAAAAGGCAAAGGCAAAGCCATCAGAGAGCTGCAGAGGGTCCCACGGTGCCAAAGGACTCTGTGGCAGAACAGCAGATCGAATTCAATTCTGCCAGGCTCAAAGGGAAGCCCCCAGCCTTGTCTCTGTGTACTCACTGATGAGCTCCTCTTCAGCTCTCACCACTTAGAAAAGAGATCTGAGAGCCACTGCTGATAGTTTGAAGAAACATCAGTCAAAGCTTCTAGGCAGCCAAAAAGGCAACTAGAATCTATAGGCATGTGTGCCTGAAAGCTCATTTAATTTTTCCAGCTGTATAGTTGGTGCAATAAAAGGTGCTACATCTGTCCGTGAGCTCGGATCCATCTGTATCCTTCCACCATCACAACTGCAGCAAAACGCCACTAAACCAGACAGCATCATTATGCCACTGGATAAATTCATGTGTGCTCACCTCTTGAATATTGTGTGCCATTCCCCCGTATCCCCCTCAGCTCGGAAAACGAGATGATTGAAGGGGAAATATGATAAAGATCTGTAATAGCCTGAGTGGCATGGAGGAGGTGTAATGGGAGCGATTATGTGGTACTCAATTTAAGAATAAGTGTTTGCCACATGAAACTTCTGAGCAGTTAAAGCAAATAGCAGGAACTCCTTTTTTTTTTTTTCCTCCCAACGTAAAACCTACTTAAATTGTGGAATTACTTTGCCTCGATGTGTCAACTCTATAAAAAAATAACAGATTTTAAAGGGATAAGAAAAATTTACATGGGAAAAGTCCAAAGGGTGGATTGTGCCTTTTTCTTTCTCTTTCCACTCCTCTGTTTATACTGAGCTGTTCTGACTCATTCCTCCTTGAGTGGTCTCACACCTCCTTCAGTGTCCACACCTGTGGATTTCTCCGTGCCCTTTAGTTACTGTGCAGCTTCTGCTTTATGTGGCTTCTTGCTGGTGGGTAAAGAATATGATCAAATATAGAGATTGTATCAAAATATCACCTTAGCATGCCTGTAGCCCCTCATGGGGAGCAGGTGTAAGGAGGCAAAGTATGGATGAGGACACATTTGGTGTCCCAAAATGATCAATTTTACGTAACTACACAGAATCACACAGAATCATTTAGGAGGAAAAATACTTCCAAGATCATCAAGTACAGCCTGTGACTGATCAGCAACTTGTCAGCCAGACCAGAGCACTCAGTGCCACATCCAGCCATTCCTTGGACACCTCCAGGGACGGAGACTCCACCACCTCTTTGTGGTTACAAAGATTAAGGCGGTTACGAAGACTAAGCTACAACCTGGAACCATCACTGCCAGGGAAACAATATTTATCTATTTCTATTCAATGACTTTTACCTGAAATAAATGGCTTTTTCTATCTAATGGCTTAAAACTCCCAGAGGGCAGAATTAGATGGGATATTGGGAAGGAATTGTTTCCTGTGAGGGTGGGCAGGCCCTGGCACAGGGTGCCCAGAGCAGCTGTGGCTGCCCCTGGATCCCTGGCAATGCCCAAGGCCAGGCTGGATGGGGGTTGGAACAACCTGGGACAGTGGGAGGTGTCCCTGCCCATGGCAGGGGTGGCACTGGGTGATCTTTCATGTCCCTTCCAACCCACACCATTCCACGTTTCTGTGATTATGTTGGTATTTATTAACTACTCCCCCCAGCAAAGCTTTGCCCTGTGCTGGCGCCAGGGGCCTGGCAGTGTCCCTGCTCCCTGGGTAGGAATGGCTTTAGCTGGAGCAAACCTCTGCCTGTGCAGCTGCTGTAATTTCAGACGAGAAGGAGTCACTGCGGAACATGGGAAGAAGCACAGTCCTGGTGCTCAGCCCCTGCACAGCTGCTGCCCTTATCAGCACTATCGTGTTTGAGGTTTCACACAGGGCGGGATAAGCAGCTTTAAGTGGTCTGGGTGCAGCCACAAGCAGGGAGTGTTAAAGTCAGGATTAGGGCTGGGGTCGTCTTGGCTTCGCTCCTGCTCTTCCTGAGTCCACGGTTCATTAGTGAAGAGGGACAGAAACGCTGGCTTTGACCTGGGATTTAGGCCAGTGTCCTGGAGAATGGGATGAGAAATCTCTTCCAAAATTGTTCCTCATTTAGCCTGTAAAGTTATCCAGAATATTTTCCTATCCACAGGTCCCTGTTGCCATCAGAGGGCACACACACACACACACACACACACACACACACACACACACACACACACACACACACACACACACACACACTGATCAGCCTCCTTCCCTCCCCAGAACAGCTTTGCCTCATTTGGGGCTACCCTGCACAACTCCCGTTCCTGCCAGTGGGAGTTGTGTGTGTGTCTAAGAAGAGAATTTGGCTGCAGAACAGTATTTTAACTACTATATTTAACATATTGTATTATGACATTTACAATATTTCCCCCAAAGCTCTTCTCAGATTGAAGAGGAGCGACTCTCGGCGTTGTGCTGGCCCTTTTTCCTTGCTGATTGACAGGGAAATTAAATCAGTTCATTGCTTGTATGTTGTACACGACTAATTGTGCTCAGCATGGTTGAGCAGTAGCTCGTTCTGTGAGCCACCCCATGGACTTCCCCAGAGCCTCTCCCTGTGAAGGAGGGGTCCTCCTGAACGAGTCTGGGGTTCTGCCTCTGCCTCTGAATGAAGGTTTTTGTCACCAGAGAAAGTTTGGGGGCCGGGGGCTTGTTTTATTTTGGGGTAGCTTGTCCGGGTTTCTCTGGGTGTGTTCAGCTCTTAGAATGTGGTTCTGTAAAACTGGATTGGAATGACATTTACAGCGAAATCCGTTTCATTTGATGTTAATTATTTAATATAAATTCAGTTACTATGCCATGCCCCAGTAGCACACAAACTGTTCAGCCACAAACAGATGAAAGACTACTTCAGGGGCAAACCAGTAACGTCTGGAGACATGAGTCAGATAAGGGAGTCTTGGAGAGGAGGAGGAGGAATCTATATCCAAGAGTAACTGAACACAGCCCTTTTAATCTAGAAATAGAACTATAAATTCCAGGAGATAAATTAGTCTTCTGAAATGTTTGGTTCTGTGGGCCTCAGAAGAATAAAGCAGTGTGCACAGTTTTGTGGAGAGGGAATAGTTCATTGAGACAAAAAAAAAAAAAA
>VYZQ01027214.1:0-26725 GCA_013400655.1 Mystacornis crossleyi | reverse complement strand
CCCCCTTCCCCCGCTCCTCCCCTTGTCACGGCTGGCGCCGTCTCCGCAGCACTGTAGCGAGCCGGAAAGTGAAAGTCGCTTCAGGATAGAGGAACGTGGCCATATTTCCTTCCCTGGTTCCTGGCGTGCGTGGGGTCCGTGCTGTACAGATTTGGCTAGGTGGGGTTTTAAATTTTTATTCCGAAATATTAGAGAGACGAGAAATTTCGTGTTTGTCTAGTACTTTCGTTTGCATAGGAAGATTGTTAATTTAGCTTCTGGGTGGAAATTGACAGTGGAACTTGTGAATCTTTTGTGGGGTGACTCTACAAAGGACAGAAACGCTTTCTGAACTGGTACAAATGGCTTGATTAGTCCGCGAGACATTTATCTCCTCACTGTGAACGTAATAATTCCTCTCATTTGACTTTCTGCTCAAGACCTGAAAAATCCTCCTTCTGTGAGGATTGTTCTGCGATCTATTCAGGCCACCACAACTTCTTAACCTGTTTGCTTGTCCTCTTGCATAGTTAAATAGTCCTTAATGTGGCATTCGAATACATCATAGTGTGGTTAAATCCTTACAACACACACTGAACAAAAAGTTGACTTGTGTTCCTTTTGTAAATGTATAATTGAACAGATAAAGTAGTCATATGCCTGAACTCCTAAAAGGAGCCTTTGATAGAATTGGAAACTGAGCCCATAAGTCTTCATTCTACATATGCTGTGTGAACTGTAGTTATTTTTGAGTAATATGTGGGAGGATGGAGGAAAGATGCTTACAATTGGGAAGAATAGTGTCTGTATGATTGAAATTACTTTAGAATGCATTTTTCAAGATTAGCTAACTTAAAGCATGATTAAGACAAAAGAATAGTTATGATGCTGCAAAAACAGGATTAGAAAGCAGTCTATTGACTATGTTAAAGGAGGAGGGCTCTAGTTAGAATGGATATTGACTAGGGACCATGATTACTGTTGGATACAGGCAATGACACATTTCATTGACTAATACAGGTGCAAGCATAACCTACATTGAGCTATGCCTTGCGACAGGGAGGTTAAAACAACATAATAATGCCTTTATGAGTGTAGGCTTCTACTGGATTATCTGACACACTTTTCTGTTATATTTATTTAGAATCCAGTTTAGGAGTCCTTGTTTGTGGGTATTCAATAAAGCAAGTATGTGTGCTTAATTTTGAGCTCCAGGGATGGAGCTGCCTTTTAGTCAGGTGATAGGTATGCACAGAACTGTTCAGCAGAGTGGCAGAGCTGTCGTAGAGTATATCCTGTTCATGCACACCAAGATACTGTGGCTACAAAGGAGGGTGGCAGAAGGCCAAGTACAATCCTCTTTCATCAAAGCTGATATTCAGAATCTTTCCAGTTAAAGACTGGGGCTGAAATAAAGACTGACATTTTATCTTTGAAATGTTTTAATAATAAAGATCTTTCATAGACCCAGTGTTGTTGTCAGTGTCATAAAACAAATTGTACAACAGGTCTGTGAACTTGGGATGCACTAATCAATGCATTATTATCAATTTGTGCTGGTAACATGAAACAGGGAGGATTTTTTCTTTGCTTTGTTTTTGAAAGGGCAGGACTGCTTTTCCATTGTTTTCATGCCTTAAATATGTTGTAGTTGCTATCAGTTTTGATCACAGAAATTAATTTTACCCATTAATTTGGTTCCAAATTCTACAAATTTAGGTACATACAACAGTAGTATATTTCAATCACCAAATCCATTGTTTTCCACTGTTTTATATATTGGTTTGGATAGTTTAAGTAGCTTTTCTACATATATTGATAGATTTCAAATATAGACTATACAATATTTTTATTGCATGTATTTTACATTTATAACTAATAATATATTCATATACAGAAAGATACTAATATAGCTATATTATATAATTCATACTGAAATTATTTTAAATCTCTAACTGAAAGAGATACAGTTGTGTAGCTCCACTGTTTGGCTTATGTATATGACCTATCATGTACATGATAAAACAGTGTACATATTTATGCGTGTATACATGGATGCCTTTGAATATGGCATTTTTAATAACATTATGAAATAAACCCCCAACTGTCACTTTTAGCCTTTAGGAGGTTTTTTTTCCCAAACCAGGCTCTAGAGTGAAATTTAAACAATTTTAAAACAATTGTTTGTTAATTTCCTGTGTACTGAATGCAATTGAAATTTTGGGTTTGTCTATATGTCTGTCTCTATGTGAGTCAAATCTCAAGTCATAAAATCAAATAATACTTGTGTTTAAATAAATTTTTGGTTTTTAAACCTTGACTATAGAACAGAAAATTACTCTTGAATTATTCTCCTATTAAGTAATTTAATTTTGTAGAGCATTTTTCTACAAATGTGAGATATCCTTAAACACTGAAAACATGCTGCTTATGGTGAGCCTGCCAGTAAGTGCATTAGTTTAAATATTAGGTCAGTGCTATATATGAAAGAAGGAAAGGCAAGACAAAATGTTTTTGACGGAGAATAGAAAATAGACAGTAGGTGGTACAAAGATGCAAGAAAACTTAACTGTCTTATAGTTTAGAAAGAACACACTTGCAGAAATTATGGTGAGACAGTAACAGATCAGAAGTTCCCAAACTTAGTAGGTATATGATCATCATCAGTCACTTCTGGCATCCAGGATCACATGCTTTTCCAACCATGCCAAACCAGAACCTCATCTATGGCTCTTCTCCCACCTCCCGTACTGCATGTTCTTATCATTCAAGCTAGGTTTGCAGTACAGTGCTCACATTTAAGCTTCCCTATCTGTTCATGCACCCATAAAAGTTTATACTTCATTTCAGATTTCAGTCACATCCTTTCTCCTCCACATACCCAGATCATCAACCTTCACTTCCAGCAAAAACAAAACAACCTTGGCTTCCCCGGCATGCATGTACCTCCTTAATCCTGTTCTTCCTACTTCACCATGTCTTGGTCTTCTTCTGTCCTGAACCAGAAGTGCAGGTCTGCATGGGGACAACATCATTATGTTGAATATGGGTGATGGCTGCAGTAGTTCCTAATTGTTCCCATAGATTTTATGGAGGCCAGGGGGCCATTGCTGTGCTGGCTTTATAGGAGCAGTGAGACCCAGAAGCTGTGGCTCAGTTAAGTTTTGAGTGTAGCATGGAAGCAGGCATAAGTGGCATCTGCACTGCACTTTGACTGCTGCACCTTTTATAGACGAGAAGGAAAAGTCAGTAGCAGACAAGTGTGACAAGGCAAGAGTAATTTTCATCAGAGACTAAGAAGCACACATCTGCTTCTTCTATCAGATAAGCTAAATCAGTGCGAAAATCCAAACAGATATTTCAGTCGTTTTACATCAGTTTTGCTTGAGTCAATTCATCAGGAAAAGAAAAGCCAACCTTAAATTAAAGTAAATTATTCTTCCTTGTGCAGGCAAGTCCGGAGCCATGTCTCTGGAAATCAGGAGTGACTGCAGTCCATTAAGTGTAATGTAAATAGATGAATTTGGCATAAGAGGTGGAAGCTTCTGTTGTTGGATGTGCCCCATGAAAAGTAGTTAAAACCAAGCAAGATGAGCTTTGAATGGGAGCTTCTGAACAAACGGGAATCACATTAACAAAAACACAAGACTCATGTAATTGCATTCTTTGCTTGTATGTGAGAAAATAGTCATCGCAAGGCTGAAAACATTGGTGTCTGAAGCAGAGATGCTTTTGGAGCCCCTTGGAGAAGAAGCAGACCAACTGATGACGGGAAATCGTTGGTTTAAAAAAACTTAATGTTGTTTCATTATTCTCTCTTAACACAGAGAAGCATGTATGCCCTAAGCACAAATATACGTGTGTTTGGATATCATATGTTCAGATATCTTCCCATCTTAAAATCTTTTAACCTTTCATAAGTAAGAATTTATTTGGTCGTTTGATTACACTGACAAATGACTTCACTCTCCTTCCAAAATCTTCCATGTATCTGTAGAAGACTTTGTATAATCTCCTTCTGTTTCTCCACTAAAAACTGAGTAACACACTGTAACCTCGCAATTCCTTGCTTCTGGAGAATCCCCTATTCCCCCAGGAGATAGCGGTTGTTTTTTGAGCCAATGAGTACTTGTAATATGTTTTACAATCTGTGATGATAGTATGTTTTTCAGTTTAGCAAGGAATCCTGTCAAGTTAAGCATTGTCCATTCCAGTGATTCTCGTAATTTCTTGGTAATTACACAGAATCAAAATAGCAAACAAAAATTAAATATAGCACAATTGCCAGTACTTGTAGTGTCCCTCATTTGCATTGTACATTTCAAGGTACACTCTGTTTTGGTTGCTGCTTCCACTTGCAGTCTTTTCAGATGTGGGGTGGAAAAGATGAGGTTGATAAGGGAATTCTAGGTTAATCTTGCATATAACCACCATGGAGTTCATCTGTTGTGTGGATTGTTTTGTTTGTTGCCTCAATTTTTATTTTTATTAATTGCTTTATGATGTTTTAAAGATGAAATATTTGTTTTAGGTGCGAGAAAAGTAATAACTAGATGAAGCTGCATTTTTTAATATTTTCCCAGTTAAGAATATGAATTTTTGTATCAACACATGAGATTGAGAATCAGCAGACACCGAGGATATGGTCCTTGCTTTGTTTCTTTTGTTCTAGGTAACAGGGCTAATGGATGATAGTGAGGCTTTGATAATTTTAGCTCCATTGAAGTGGGACTCTCAGTCTTTTTTTTGTTTGTTTGTTTTTTTTCCCAAAGGTGAAATGAGATAGTAGAGGCTGCCTTTTGATTATCTCATTGTAGGTCTTGCTTTGGGTAATACTGCTGATTTAATTGACCATAAGGACAATTTCTTTACTAAAATTATTTCTTGGAGCTTAGGAGAAAGAGTATACCCGTGGAGACAAATAACTATCCTGAATTGTGGGAGGGCATACAAGTTGGACTTAAACTGTGGTGGAAATTTTAAATGTTGGCCTGTGAATTATTCATAATCTGACTTGCTTATGTCACAAATAAAATATGATACTTATATATATTTAGTTCTAATCTAAAATTCTACAGGTAGAAAAAGCAATAATAGAAAATATTTATATTTTTCTTCACATTTTCTTCTTGCTCTTGTTTTATTGGACATAATAGCAGAAATCATGTTAGAATTAAGTGTGATAAAGTGATAAATAAGAAGGTGAGACATCAAAAATTGAGATTTTGATACCTGTGATATTGTATGTCAGAAGGAATTCTAGAAAAGGTAGTACATGGTTTTGAGCTCTGTCACATCCCTTCTAGTGTCTTCTGTGGATCTTACAAAGAGGTACCTCAAGTTCAGGGTGGTTAGATATAGTGTAATATTTTCATTGCAGTTTAGTCCTTGGCTTCTCCAAAAGATTATATCAATTTAAGATAATAAAATTCATTACTCCATTGCAACAGTACTGCATAGATTAATTACTTCAGCCCTGTTATAGGTAGGTCTGAAAGAAGGCAAACAAATTTTTACTTGAGTGAAGTTCAGCTGTCCTATTTACATTTTCAGTAAGTGTTAATTAGAGAGAACTGTTTATTATACAAATGTCCTTTAAGATTATGCTAATTTAGTTATAAATGTGTTTGAAACTGACCTCTGATTTCCTCAGTTGGACTTTTAAGTCCAATTTTGAAATCCTGAAAAAATATTAAAAAGCAATATTGATCTTATCCATGCTGAACAGCTTTAACAGTCTTGGTGTTAAATCATCAGGCAAGACCAAGTTTTATAAAAGTGTTTTTATTTGTATATAAGACATTCAGTACATTGTCAAACAGTTTTGTTATTGAAGATAATTTGAAAGAAGTTAAAAAAAACTGGCTGCCATATTGTGCAGAAAATAGCTTAATTTTTTTGCAATTTGATAAATCATTTTATACTTAATTTTTGGTTATGGTAGAGCCCAGAAGCTCTACATATAAGGCTCTAATGTGTCAAGCATATAAAAAACCAGCCTTTTCTGCCTACAGTTTACAACTGAATTACAAAACAGAATATAAATGTTTTCCAGTAGGCAAATACAGGGCGAATGAGAAGTATGAGAGAGACTTAAGACCTCTGTGAACAATTCACCTAAGGAGAATTTTCACCTAAAATGTGAGAAAGGGCAGAAAGTATCTTGGAGTGCCTTTTGCATTACACATTTTGAAGGGCATCATATGAGAAGGCATGGTGCAAGTCAAGAAAGTGATCCTCAAGGTGAAGATCATACAATCATTAGCAGGAAAAAAAAGCCCATATTCTGCATTATGATAATTTATAAGAACTGTTATAAAGGGGAGAGATGTTAATTTATTTTCTTGGCTATAGACAGTTTAGCCTGTGACTGTAGTTTCAACTCTTCATAGCTTTATGTTTCATGTAGTGGTTGCATTATTTTTTAAAGACACAGATGATATGTAGAATGCCAGCAAGTTTATTTGGTGGAGTTGGTGAAGTGATTTGCAACTGGTTTTTATTAAAAATGTGTTTAGGTGGCCTTCAATTTGTTAAATGGCCTGTGTGTTTAAGGCAGATTAAATTATTTTAAATTACAGTTTCTCCACTAAATAATTTTTTTTTAAATCTTTGACAAAGAGAAAAAGAAAACCAAACCTTTAAAAACCTTGAATTTTTTGTTTTGTATTGGTTGTTTTGTTAGTAGCATTTTAAAGGAGTTAATTTACGTATGTATCATTTAGACTGAGGAACTGATCACAGCAACTAGTCTCTGATTCAAATACAGTCTGATATCCTTCACAAACCAACATATAAATATTTAAATTACTAAAATATTGAAACGTTATGACTTAAGTAAGAATTACAATTCCTCATCTAATTGTATTTTTGTATGTTCAGATTCTTTAAGACTAACTCGCTTTTCTAACCCAAATGCATAATGTACTTTTAATTTAATTTTTGGTTTCTAATGTTTCTTCTTTCATGAAATGCTGCATTTGAAACAGAAAGAGGTAAAAGAATCATTTAGAGGACTGGTAGCAAGTTGATTAAGGCTGCATAAAAATGCCCAAGGAATTTTATGTGATCATTCATCTGTACAATAACAATCTCTATCTGTGCCTTAACAGCAATGTAGCCACTTCAGCACAGGAGCTTTAGGTAAGGTGAATTGCTTGCATTCACACTTGCTTGCAATTTTCTTTACACTGGTTTGATATTGCTTCAAAACTGATCTCATAGCTACAGTTTAGAGATTGTTTTTTCAAAAAACAAAGCTAGAAATAAGAGAACACAGTAAGAGTTAAACTGTTATACTTCTGTTTTTAAATTGCTTTCTGTATTTGTGCCTCTTTTAACTAGACAGAGTAAGTCCACCTGTCTACCGGTAATTATTCAGTGATCTCTTAACATCCATTGCTGGAAAGAGCCATGAAGATATGTGTAGAACAACTCTTTAGGTTTTCTTCTGTGATGTCTGTTGACTTCAAACTATAGCAACTTGAATATCTTGTTTAATTGGAAGACTGAGACCTCTCTAAAACCTCATTTTCAGATGTCATATCCAAGAGCATTTAGAATATGACTGAATGTGCTTGAACTGAAGAAGTTGAAGCATTCTTCCGCTGGCCATTTCTACTGGATATTCAGTGTGCTTCTATTAATTGAAATAGTCTTCGCTCCTAAGATTATGCTGATTTCCTTGCCACAATATCCAATCAGTTTTATTGCTTTGGTCAGATGAAAACCAGAAATTTTCTTTAGGAATTTTTAATACTGTTTTAATTTGTATTAATAATCTGTCTTCAATAAGACAGACATTTCTCTGTTCTTTTGTAGTTGTCTCACAAGATTTCTGTCAAGTTAATCTTGAAGCACTTGGATCATACTGTTTGTTATATTAAACAATAAAAAATTCAACTCATATAATTACTTACCATCTGAAAATATTGATGTTCAGAGAAGGCAAAAACATTGTTTTTGATGTGTCTGCAAATTCCACTGTGTATATAGATGCAGGAACAGTTTGGGGGTGGCAGTACTTCTGCCTTTATCCGTCACTGTTTTTTACTCCCTTTTTCATCTGAGGCTTGAGAAACAAGGATTGTGCAGTCATTCTTTAGCACTTTCATTAAGATCCGTAAGTCCTATTTGCTTATTTACCTTAAGAGTTTTGCTTCTTTGATTAGGGTGGTTAGGATAGCATACTTTTGTTTATGTGTATGATAGAAGCAGTTGACTGCTCTCTCTGATGAACACATTCTCTTTTGGAGGGAGCTGCATTCCAGATTGGTAATTATTTCCTCACTCTTTTCCACGAGGGTATAATTTCAGAATATTTATCTGACATTAGAGTTTGGAGAACACCCTGTACTTAGGCTCACTGGATAGGATTGAATTCCAGTTTCTTTCTGAAGGTTTGTAAATCTTCTTCCGCTTGTGTATCTGACAGCTCATATATGACAGCTCACTGGAGACACGCAGGGACTAATAGAAACTGAAATACTGCCATTTCCTTGAGGCAGCAGCATCGTAAGAACCCTAGATAAGCCACTCACTGCAGTACGGAAGTTCACCAGTTATGCAGGGAAAAATACACTAGCATTCTATTACAATGACCAGTGATGATGGTTTAGCCAGCACTGCTGCTGTCAGTATTGCACATATCACCAAAGCACCAGTGTTGTCACCAACGAGAGATCAGACAGTGGTAGTGTCACTGACAGTTGTATGTCTTAGTGCATGTTCTGTGTGGGAAGGTTTTAAAACACACAGAGTGTTCAGGAAAAGACTGGGAGGAAAGTAGGTGAGTGTGTAGTTCTGAATTCTGTGTATCCTGGGATGCAACGTATTTTGCCAAGAAGTAAAAAAAAACCTAATCCTGATTAATCAGGTCTTAAGGCTCCCAATATCATTTTTGCCTTGAACCCTGTACTGAATTCCTAATTATGCCTGATGGGCTTTCCAGAGGAGACTTCTCAGTTTTTTGAGACATCCTTTGTACTCATTTCTTTACAGTTTGCTTCTTTACAGTGCGTGCATACTATGAAAAGACAGGGGTCTGATTTAAACAGTGTAAAATAACTAATTTTAATAATTTAAATTATTAAATTATTAATAAGGCCAAAAGATTTAATTTTGTGTATTTGGTTTTAATTTAGCTTTTCTTTTCCACAGTAGATCATTTTTACCTCATTTAAGCATCAAAACACACTTAAAAATAAATATGCCGTTTGACTTGTATTTGTTACATCTTTCTACTAGCAAAAGGTCTTCAGTACCTTTACAAGTTCTGTTTCTTATTTAATGAGATTCCTAATTTTTACTCTCTGATGTATTATTATTGTTTATAATTGTTAAGATAGTGTTGTACAAAAAGGAATTTAAATTTGTAAACTGTGTCATGGGGAATATATCCGTGCATTATATACATTTTGCTCTAAACTTGGTTGGTTTATAAGTGCCTACATATTGATAACAGTTGGAGAACTATGATGTGTTTTAGTTCATTATGGTGCAGATTTTTTCAAAGTTAGCTTAAAAACAGATCACCACTTACTTAGATTAAAAGTTGTTTTTAATAATTGTGAATAACTTAATTTTAAATAAACAATGCATTCTTTTCAGGGCCAAGAACTTCCCCAAATTTGGCGCTATCGCATGATGAGGTGTAATCTCCTTTATGTTTGCTGTTTTTAGAAGCAGAGATGAATTTGTCTGCAAACATCATTGAAAAACAAGAGCAACAGATGTTTATCACGTGCCTGTGCCACCAGGCCTCACACAAAGGCCCTGTCTGTCTTGGCTGAGCCATTGTGAGAGGAATGGGCACCATGGAGTCTCTCACTGTATGACTTTCCTTCCAAGATTTGCAGGGGCTAGGACCACCTTTTTAAGCATGCAGTAAGTCAAAACAGGAATCTTACATCTGTTAGTGTCTTTATTTTTGTTAATCTTTGTTAGTTGATAAGAATGAATGCATAACTGAAAGAAAGTGAATGCCAGAATTTCAGGGACTGCATCTCTTTTTTCACAGCCTTATACCCATCCATGTATAAGGTTTTTTTCAGCTGTAACTTTGTTTTTTAAGTTATATCTGCTACTTGTCTCATGTGTTTTCAAAAGTCTGCATTCTGATCTATCCAAAGCTGTGTATCATTTTGATTTTTATCTGCATCTTGGGGAAGACTAAATTACCAATTAGAAAAACTGAAGTTCAGCAAAAATCCTCCAGCAGATATCAGTTGTTTTGCCTCCTGCAGCTCAGAGAAAGAAATCTTATTGTGTACTTTAAGTAGAGAGTAGAATAGGGTTCATATGCACTTGACGCTATGCTTAAAAGAATTTTAAGCAGGCAAAAAGCACATGCTGGATTTCAGATATGAAATTTGACAGTAGAGGTTTAAATAAAACTCAGCCCTCAAGAGTGATGCCTTTAATCCTTTATACACCCACTTACTCCCTTTACTATTTTAGATTTAAGCTGATTGATCTGATATTTTCTGTCACAAATTCATGAGGTGATGTTTTTCTCAAACAACTCTCCATTCAGTTTTAGATTGTTTTCTGACTGCCAGCATTAAAAGCATGTACTGCCATTTTAGTATCCAGCATGTGATTACAGTGGGGCAAATCATTAGCCACACACTATTTTTCCACTTGGTATCTCTAGCTGTGGAAATAAAATGATCATAGAATCATCAAGATTGGAAGGGACCTACAAGATCCTCCGGTCCAACCATCCATCCAGCACTACTACTGTCACTCCTGAACCACTAAACTACATCACCCAGTGCCAGGTCCAGCTGCCTGTTGAATGCCTCCAGGGATGGTGACTCCACCATCTCCCTGGGCAACCTGTTACAATGCTTGACCACCCTAATAGTGAAAATTTTTTCTAGTATCAGAATCTCCCTAGTCTCAGCTTAAGGTCATTTCCTCTTGTCCTCTCATATTGGTACCTTTGAAGAAATGGTGCATCCTTGTCTAGATTAGTTGATCAAAGGCTTATTAAATCTAAAGATCTTTGCAGTTTTGCACTGTCTAATACTTCATTCAGCAGGACTTTTCATGAATTATAAGAATGGTATTCCATCCTCTCAAAGCAGAATTTGAAATGAAAAGGCTTCTGAAGATGTTCTGGTTGGTGAAAACTTGACAGGTCTTTGTCTCTGCAGCTGAAAATGTTATGTGTCTAATTTAACCCACGAACAGCAAGAGATTTGGGTTTCATTCTGACCTGTACGTAAGCCTGTGCTATATGTTGGTGTTTGTTATCCTAATTTGAATTATGTCTTAATTGTTCTGCAAAACAAGAAATATTAGTGCATGCTGAGGCTGGTGATCCATTTTATCTGCAATCATGTGATGGTTTTGTATCTTCATATACATGGAAACTGTATTGCTGTGCTCTTTCCTTTATGCTCATTTGATGAATGAGAAGCAGAAGTATTCATTAAATAAAGAGGAAATGTATTTCTGTCAGTAGAGTGGAATTACAGGCTGTCAGTTTATCCTGAGTACTATTTCATCTGTTCGATGGGATTCCACAGTGCAGGCTTTTACAGACATTGTGTGCAAAAAGAAATACTGCTCCTCATCTTTGAGAAAAGAAATCATGAAATCGTAGATGGTGACTGCAACAATAACTTGCTCTCCCTTTCACACAGGCAACAGTGTAACAGATTTCATGGGCAGATATATTATTGTAACTGTAGCTACACTCAGAAAAGGTGTATCATCAAACTGATAGTATTCCACGGACAGAAAATCACATTACAGATTTATTTGCCTTGAATATTGAAATGTCAGTGTTCCAGGAAATTTGAGTTCAGCTTCATTACAATGTGTTGTACTGTGGGAGCATTTGTACACATACACAATTTCTAGTTTCATACACAACGTAAGACAAAACAAATTCTGGCTAGAATTGTTTCAGGAGGGTTGAAAGCTAATATAATTTCTCTCAGTTTCTTCAGTTTCTTATTCTACTCCTAGACCTACTGACCAAAGAGAATGAATAACAGTAGGAAATAAAGGTCAATTAATGGTACACAAATCTGAAGTTATATTACCTGAAAGCCCTTATGTTTGCTGCTTTGAATGTTGCTGTCAAATTACTCCTCAGAGGTAGAAGAAATTCTGTCTATAGATAGGAAAAATGTTATTTTTCAGGTAGTCTTAACCCTATCAGTGAAGCAAATTCTTGGTTTGGTACATTCCACAAAACTTTTTTCTTTATTCCAAGGCTTATGATTATATGATGGATCATGTTGAATTTGTTTTATCTTCTGCTAGGTGGTTTTCCTCTTGGCCTTTCGTCATTTAATGAGACATTAAAGAAATCTTAAAAAATAGGGGGGCGGGGTTTGCAATTGTAGTTACCACGAAGATATTCCACTCCTGCGTTTGGCAACTTAATATCCTTTGTGCCAGTCTTAACCGTAGAGTGCTACTTTCAACAGAATTACACTTGCAGTAGTGGAATTGGTGAGTGTTGCCTTAGAAAACAGAAAGCTTACAGCCTCTTCTGGCTCCTATTTTTATACAACTCAACACAAATACAAAGTAATGCTGAGATCCCATCTTAAAAATATTTTTCCAAAGTTTGCTTGGGTTTCCGTTTAAAACAATCCTATCATAATCAATCAGCTCTGGAAAAGTAGAAAATTAATTACATAGACATCTCAGTCAGGAACACAAAATCCTTTCAAACTGTCTTCACATCAGTCTCTTTAGTAACCTCTGTGGTCCTTCACAGGGTTAGTGTCTTCTTCATAAGGCTATTCAAATTAATTGTTGTGTAATAAATGTTAATCTTGTATCATATGACTGAACTCAGAAAGACTGCACCAAAGGTTTTAGAATGGACGCTCATTTGATATGTTGGATGTGAGGACTACCAGTATTTTTTTAAAGTGAAAGCTTAGGGCATGACTCCAGGCACAAGGCATTGCAAAATAGTGTAGCAGTAACTATTCTGCATGAGTTCCTTCACACAGACACATTTATTCTGTATTATGAGAGCTTTTTTCCTGCTTTGCTTAATCTATATCACTCTTAGCTTGACATTAAAGGGTTTACACGGAAAGCTATTATGGAATATCTGTTACTTCCTCTGTGCATACAATCCTATACAGAGAAACATTATAAGCAGTTTGTGTGGAAATTCAGATGGCTGGATTTTAGCAACTGATTGAGTGATTGATTACCATTATTAAATACCAATGGTACAGGTTAAAATGCCTGAATTTTGTGACAAGAAGGCTGCTATTAGAATTATCTCAAAATTAAAAAAAAAAAAATTCCAATATTACCAATGGAGTAACACTAAAGAATGGGAAAAAAGATTTCTATAGGGCAAAGTGGCTGAAACTGTCTAACAGTTCTGAAACTATGACTATTTTGAGAATTAATATTTATTAGAGAATAATTATTTGAGACTAGTTTCAAAACCACTGCCAGTGACAAGCTGTAGTTTCCAAACATACAGCTTGGAGACTATGGCATTTGAGGGATGGGACATCTGCCTAGCAGTGCAGATCTCAGTTTCTTTTCTGGTTGATTGCTGGGAGGGATTTGCACCAGTCTCCTGTTTCTTTTTTAAGTGCACTGAGACTATGGAGGGATGGGGTGGGTATTCTAGTATGAATCTCCTGTTTGTTCTGTGTATATGTGTTTTGAGTATCAGCTGTCAATTAATACATGTTGCTGATCAGAAACCAGATTCTAATCCAAGTTCCTGTTAGTTTCTGTTTACATAATGAAAAGCAACAGGAGAGACTAAAAGACCTAGCACCAAATGCATTCTAATGTGATGATAAGGACACTGCAGAAAAAAAGTTGTGTTAATCACCTTAGGAAGAAGCAAGAATCGAAGCCTGTCTCATGCATTCACAGCTACTACTCAAAAAAATCTGGATTTTGAATCATTTAACAGCAGTATATATTGTAGCCATTTCTTTTGTTTTCTTGTATGCCAAGTATATGTCATTTCAGCCTGAATTAATGGGGAATTCTGAGAGAAAAATGGAAGAGAAACTGAAACAGAAAACTGAAGATAATTTCTTACAGGCTTTTTGTGGACACTTAAGTAGAAAACTGCAAGGTCTGTGAAGAGAGAAAGGTATTAAAGATGTAGGTTAGTGTTTGGGCTTGTAATTGTTTTGTTTGTTTGTTTCAATATTACACATTGTGATAACAGTGGATTATGGCTAGTCCATGACATCTGAAGTCTGCATAACAGAGAAATCAAATATTAGCCTCAGCATTTGTGCAAGGCTTCTGTCTTCAGAGAACTTCTGTAATCTTAACATATATAGATGAAGTGTGTCAAATTTAGTTCTGCTGCATTTTGCTGATAAAGTGGGATGAACCAGGCTGTGTTTTGGAGAGTAGCATTCATGTCTCTGGGATTTCGTTTAACACTGATTCTGATTTCCTTTCTATACAAGAAGATTCTTGCTTGGGGAAAACAGATAGTAGAAAACAAAAAAGGCAAAGCATACATATATAAATGCGAAGCATACAGAAATAAACAATTTTCTTTTTTTTTTCCGTAATGCTTTCAACCTTAAGTTTTTTTTTTCTTGTCTCAGTCAAATTATTTTGACTTCTGCTTCCTTACATAATTTGAAGGACTAGAGATAGGTTCCTCCTCAGGTTTTGTACAGGTTTCATATATTGAAGCTAAAGGAGACACCTCACCTTGCAGAATACCTTCTCATCTTGATAATGTGTCATAAATTATTCTCACCTATCTTGGAGGATGATCATGTAAAGCACTTAGATGTCTCCACTAGGGGTCTTCTGTAGAGGCTCCCATTTATACTTCAATTTGTAGGCCTTTTTCTCTCCTTTCCACTGCAGAAAGTGGAAATTCTTACCAGGATTGAATTCTAGTTACATTCTTGGGGAGGAAACCTATATTCTTCTTAGTTTTGGATCCATGGCGTGCTTCTCTACCTGTCTGTCTCTCAGCCTTCCTTTCTGATCACTTCCCTTGTTTCTCATCTTTAATGTTGTTCTTCTTTAGCACACTTGGTTTCCAGATATTAGACAGATATAATCCTTGTGTCATAATTTCTGCAGAGTAATATTGGGAGCGCTAATCAAGTTCAAACAAATTTGACAGAAGTGGGACAGAAGTCTCAAAGAAAAATGAAGTTTCTACAACCTTACTGCTAAGGCACAGTTAGGTGCATGAGGCCCACATTAGCTCTTCCTTGATTTGTTGGACTTCAGCTTTCATGTGTTTCAGCTATGCATGCCTTCCAGAAAGATCTCTCCTGCCCATACAGTGTGAGCCATTAACATCACTTTTAATGGTCTGGGTCAAAATCCCTTGTTTTGACATGTTCCTGTATTAGAGGGAAACAAGTGGAGATTCACCCTCATGACAAAAATCTCATGTAAATCTTGTGCCCATTCTTTCCTAGTAAGTGGTGGCATGTTTTTAGGTACCTACCGTACTGACTTAATCTTGTTTAGGTGCTGTAAACTCTCAAGAGGTGTTCAGCTTTTGCAGTCTCCCAAAAAGTCCTGTGATAACTACAGCAGTTGCTAAAATAGAAGAGTTTAATAAATGTATCCCATTTCTGTGGTTTTTTTCGTAAGCTGTTTTTGTTCTCTCCATTGATTTTATCTTGTATGCTATGCAGCATACTTCTCTGCATATTTCTCTACTCCTTACTCCAGTGTGCATTCTTTCCTGGTTCATCAGTCTCTTTCACTGTACTCATCCACATATGTAGTATGAGTACACTACCTGTCTTCTTGCCTGTGATGGCTCCTTTTGCTGTTTTGTTGGAGAGGATGCAATACCGATTTTGTCTCCTTCAAGAATTGCATCACATAGTAATAGAAGGAAAGTTAGCTAAGGACACTTCTTAGCATCTTAGACTGGATAGGTGACTGTCAGTGTTGGGGAGGTGAGACAAAGAGCTACACAGCAAATAACCTGGGATGCACCCTTAGGAATCAGTATTGCTCCCTGTCCTCAATGCTTCTGAACAGTTGTTATGGCTGAGATGTGTAATGTTCAAACCGTTCTGTAATGCAGCAGAAGCAGTAGAAACTAGTTTTCATGTCAGTTTGTGAGCTGCTCGCAAACACAGTGACTAAAAGTAAGATTATAAAAAAACAGGGAATTGCTGGCTTTCATTTTCACATTTTAGATAAGTTTTAAACAGCACATATTCTTTCTCATGTTAGTATATGTAAAATACTTAACTATATACATACATGGGTAATGCATACTTTACATATATACATATGTATATATGTATCTAAATTGTTAATTTTAACCCGAGATTTCCCCTGATATATTTTGGGGATTAAGTTTAAGATACAGTAGGTATTCAAAGCAGTTTCTTTTAAGTTTGCACGCCTCAGCCTCCCCCTCCTTCCCCGCGTACTTAGTCCTGTTCCTTCTTTACACGTGGAATTGGGAACATCTGAGATCTGCTCAGTACTCAGACAAATGACGTAGAAGTGCAGCAGGTACCACGTTCCTGACACCGGGTCTGCTTTCGCGCCCGCGCTTCTCCGTGGGAAGGCGGGAGCCTCCGCGCTCGCTGCAGGGCGCTGTTCCAGGGGGCGGGGCTGGGCCGGGTCCGGGGCGCCCCTTCGCCCCTCGCCTGTCGCGTTCGCTGGAGGTTTCTGTCTGTTCTCGTGTGGGCGGCGTGGGCTCCCCGTTTCCCGTCGGCCGGGACTGAGGTGCTCGCGTTCTGTCGCCCGTAGGCTGTTGGCAGTGTGGGACGCACAGGGGAAAGGCGGACGGNGCCGCAACGCTGGGGGGCCGAGCCCTGGCCGGAGCGGGCGGCCGTGGCGCGGCGTTTGAACCGCCGAGGCGGCCTGTGGGCCGCGGGGCCGCCTTCTCCCGGCGGGCACTGGGCACCTGTTGCGAGCCCGGAGCCAAGGGCCGCGTTGGGTTTGGCCATTGGGGGANTTTGTTCTCTCCATTGATTTTATCTTGTATGCTATGCAGCATACTTCTCTGCATATTTCTCTACTCCTTACTCCAGTGTGCATTCTTTCCTGGTTCATCAGTCTCTTTCACTGTACTCATCCACATATGTAGTATGAGTACACTACCTGTCTTCTTGCCTGTGATGGCTCCTTTTGCTGTTTTGTTGGAGAGGATGCAATACCGATTTTGTCTCCTTCAAGAATTGCATCACATAGTAATAGAAGGAAAGTTAGCTAAGGACACTTCTTAGCATCTTAGACTGGATAGGTGACTGTCAGTGTTGGGGAGGTGAGACAAAGAGCTACACAGCAAATAACCTGGGATGCACCCTTAGGAATCAGTATTGCTCCCTGTCCTCAATGCTTCTGAACAGTTGTTATGGCTGAGATGTGTAATGTTCAAACCGTTCTGTAATGCAGCAGAAGCAGTAGAAACTAGTTTTCATGTCAGTTTGTGAGCTGCTCGCAAACACAGTGACTAAAAGTAAGATTATAAAAAAACAGGGAATTGCTGGCTTTCATTTTCACATTTTAGATAAGTTTTAAACAGCACATATTCTTTCTCATGTTAGTATATGTAAAATACTTAACTATATACATACATGGGTAATGCATACTTTACATATATACATATGTATATATGTATCTAAATTGTTAATTTTAACCCGAGATTTCCCCTGATATATTTTGGGGATTAAGTTTAAGATACAGTAGGTATTCAAAGCAGTTTCTTTTAAGTTTGCACGCCTCAGCCTCCCCCTCCTTCCCCGCGTACTTAGTCCTGTTCCTTCTTTACACGTGGAATTGGGAACATCTGAGATCTGCTCAGTACTCAGACAAATGACGTAGAAGTGCAGCAGGTACCACGTTCCTGACACCGGGTCTGCTTTCGCGCCCGCGCTTCTCCGTGGGAAGGCGGGAGCCTCCGCGCTCGCTGCAGGGCGCTGTTCCAGGGGGCGGGGCTGGGCCGGGTCCGGGGCGCCCCTTCGCCCCTCGCCTGTCGCGTTCGCTGGAGGTTTCTGTCTGTTCTCGTGTGGGCGGCGTGGGCTCCCCGTTTCCCGTCGGCCGGGACTGAGGTGCTCGCGTTCTGTCGCCCGTAGGCTGTTGGCAGTGTGGGACGCACAGGGGAAAGGCGGACGGCGGCGCCGGCGGCCCCGAGGCGGCCCGGGCGGGCGGAGCCGTGCCCGGCGCTAGGACCCAGCAGGACGCGAGGCGGCTCTTCGGGCCGGATCACAAATTCGTCGTGACTCAGTCTCTGCTCGGCGCGGAGGCAGCGGGAGCAGGTCGGTGTCCTACGCCTATCCGGCGGCTGCTGGGGTACGTGGGGGCACGAGAGCCGGAGCGGACCGGGCACTGCCGCGCCCCTTCCCTGGCCCGGCCTTCCTTCCTCTCCGCCCGCCCCCGCCCAGGCCCTGCCGCGCCGCCAACCGCGGTCGCCTGTTGTCTGCTGTTTTCCAGACAGCCAAGATGGAGTACGAGTGGAAGCCCGACGAGCAGGGGCTCCAGCAGATCCTGCAGCTGCTCAAGGAGTCTCAGTCCCCGGACACCACCACGCAGAGAGCCGTGCAACAAGTATCCTTGGCCGAGGCTTGCGGGGCTCCGAGAGTGGGCCGAGGGCGGGTGCGGGGAGCGTGGCCTGCGCGGCAGCGGGGCCGGCGCTGCGGCAGCCNTTTTTTTTTTTAATCATTTATTTTCAAAGCCTGTGCTCTAGCTCGTCCCCGCCGATATCCGCCGTTCTTTCGGATTTCTCCGCCCAGCCCCTAGGGCGGCCGGGCGGGAACGGGGCCCTCGGCTTGGTGGGTCTCGCCGAAGGGGCCGGGGCTGCCCCGCGCGGTGTGCCCGTCGTCCCCGCGGCAGGGCGGGGGCGAGTAGGGACCTCTCGAAGTAATCTGGCGCCAGGATTCGAGGTGAAAGCCGTAGCTGGTGTGGGTAGTGCCGGTGGCAGAGCCGCTACCTGCGCGCCCTCGTGGGCCTGCTGGCTCTGACACTGCGCATTTTGGTACCTGGTGAGGATGTTTTTACTTGCCTGGAAGCCTGATCCTGAAACTCTGCTCGGTAAAATTCACAAAAAAGGGGAGCTCTGTAGTATGTGGCTTCTTGTGCTGCTTTGCAGTACATTTGGTGTTGTGGATTGTTGTTAGGGTTTTTTTTGTTGTTGTTTTTTTTTTTTTAACCCTCGCCCCTCCCCCTCCTTTCCCCTTCCCCCCCACCGGTGACTTTTGACTGTAGAAGTAATGAATAGCAAGGTTCTAAGGAGCAAGGACTGAGAAAGCAAAACTTTCAAGTTCAGACTAATAGAAGCACAGGCCTTAAAAAATAAAGGCCTCATCTATTGTCTCCTGCTCCTTGAGCTAGCCGTAAGTGCTTTGAAATTTATAGAAGTGCTGAAATTCTGTAAAGGATATGAGTTTGTTATCTGGGTCCCTTTTTATTTAAGGCATTTTCTTGAAGGTCTCCACAGAAGGCAACAATTTATTTAAGTAGGTGGAGAACATATGTGTGTCTGTATATATTTATATTAAGTGTTTAGCTTTAAGCCAAATCTGCTCCATTTCTAGACTTGTAGTAAATGCAGTGAAGATCAGGAAGGCTTCTGTTCCTGTCTGAAAGGTGAAGGTCGATTTCATCTTGATCATATTGTTCTTTTCAGCTGTGTTCCAAATTTTTAAAATATGATTGCTTCCTTTGAAAAATCCTAAACAGAAGAGTCCAAAGAAGTAGAGTTCTGATAATGCCCCAAGCTTAAACCAGTGCTCTTTAGTAAAGCATTTATAGGAACAGTGCTTATAGCGTAGCTTTAGTGTAAAATTATATTTTAAAACTTTGCTTCAAATAATTTAATTACGTCTGGTTTTTTTAATTGAACTATAGCATCATATATGCAGGATAGGCAGTGTAAGTGATGCTGTCTGTCTTGATGATGTATAGAACTTGACCTTAGTCAAGTCCTTTGAATAGGCCTTTCAGCTGATGCTTGAAATTCTTTTTAAGTGGTAGTGAAAACTCCCTGCTGTATTGATACCTGTGCTTTCCAGTAGATCCTCATGTGTTGGCTCCTAAAGGTTAGAGAAGTGGGATAGTTTTAGCTGTGTATTATACATCAGTTTGGGAAAATTATCGAATACAACTTGACAGGCCATGTCCTATAATGAAAAAAAAATTTTGAGAAATTTATTCATGTCCTTTGAGACTGTTTATACACACACACACAAAAAATTGTGACTGTGGCTGTGGTATTGTAGAATGCTATTTAGTAGCATGTCCAAGCAGGGTTGTGATTAATGGTTTCAAATTTAAAGTAAATTTAGTCCATGTTTTTTTCTAGAAAAATCAAAAAAAACTGTGTGTTTATTCTGTAATGCTGTTTCTTTATGTTGCTGTTTTAGCCCACTTGGGTGTTTAGATGTCAAATACAATAAGGGGGGGAGTATAGGTTAGCTAAAACCCTTTGTTAGTAAAGTTATGAATTGGTATGGTTTCAGATATTTTTCAAATTAAGTTATTGTATGTTTCATGGAATAAAAAAGGAAAAGTTAAGTGGGTGAAGAAGTTGTTAAGAAAAATGGTCTAAGAGCTGGTCTTCATTTATTAGACCAATAAAGTGTTTTCTCATTAAGTTTCTGTTAAATACTGCTCTTTCTGTTCTTCTCCATTTTTGATCCATTTGAATACACAGTTGTTGGTGATGTTTAGCTGCCTGCTTCAGTGATACGGCTTTATAGATATTTTACGGATCTGTTAATTTTTATGTCTGTCCATGGATTATTTTTTAGACTTCCCCATAACTAAAAGCTATTGCTTCAGTAAGAAAATTACAGAAACTGTTTTTAGCCTGTTTGTACTCTGTATATCGTGAGCTTATAGTCACAGCTGGTTGAAGTGATGTAGCACTACATAACAAATATAACAATCTTTGTATCCAGAAAGCTATAAATGTTGTATGTAAAGATTCAACTTTCCTTAACAGTTTCTCTCTTCAGAAACTAGAACAACTCAATCAGTATCCAGATTTCAACAACTACCTGATTTTTGTTCTTACAAAGTTGAAGTCTGAAGGTAAGTTGCGAGATAGTGACTGTTTTATTTTACTTTGTTTTGCCTTTAAAAAAAAATTTTATTATTTAGCTTCAAAGAAATAGAAAGCTGACTCTAGTCAGTTTGCCGGTTGGTTGATCTCCATAGTCATGTAGAATTCACTTACACACTCGGGGGTCTTTGTGTTGGGAAAAAAAGTCTGATAATTTACTGGTACTTGCAGTATCAGCCTTAGAATGGAATCCATTCTAAATGTCCTATGAAATCTTCTGAGAAATGTTAGATCATCTTACCTCTATTGGACTGCAGTAAAGTTGTGGAATAACTGTGATGAATCATGACTATATGCATCGTAAAATATACTGCTAAGTTCAATTATGATAATTATCTCTGTAGTAATGAGGCTGCTAAATACTTTGAAGACTACATGTTTAGAGTTGTCCAAAGATGTCTGTCTTAATCTTCATTCTGAAGTTGTAATTGTAGCAAAATACAGTTAGAAATCAATCATGTTGTTTTATTGTTATGGACATTACAGTAGAGACTGTATATGGCATAGTGTGTAGCCTCTACCAGTGAGTAAATTCAGCCAGTTCCTTTGTGATCAGGATATGTGAAAGATTATCTTTTCCATTTACTACAGCTATTGTTTTGAGATGTGTTTGATAGAAAAAGGAAATTTCTTTCAAGATCTGCTTTAGCACATCTGTCTTCTTTACATTTATTTGTAATCATTGTGTTTGGTTGTTCGTGTTGTTTCCTAGGGTTTTTTCCTTTAGTGTTCTGCTACTAGTGCTTTTTCTGCCATTTAGTGTTTCACATCTTTGTGAATGCTTGCTTTTTTCCCTTTGAATTTGATTTTACTTATGTGTGGCCCTGTAACATTCAAAGAATTGTTAAGAACATTTGTCTACATTTTAAGTAATTCTGGTTGTATCAGCTTACTTCAGGAGAAGGAAAACAGAGGAGTATCAAAGTATATTTTCCTGTTTGAAGGCTAGAGTATAGCTCAGTGCTTCTGTGTGTTCTGTGTAGGAAGTCACCTAATAATCTGTAAAGTCTTGGGGGAATACCTTAAGTCTGAGAGCATTTTCAAGATTTAAGTCAGCCAGGATACTGAATCTTTGAGTAAGGTGCCAGTGTAGATACACCATGTCCTTTATACCATACCAGAAAAATGACAAGTGAAGCAATTCCAGTAGTGGGATATGGAATCTGTAAAAAGCAGGTGTCTTTTTTTTTTGTTTTTTTTTTTTGTCCACGGATTTCTTTTCTGACACTAACACAACTTGCTGATTTCCCTTCCTTCATCCACTATTTGAGCCGGAGGTTCTAGATTGTCACAGATGTTTGGTGTTTAGTGGTGTGTCAGGATCTCTCTTCCTAACAGAACTATTTCAGTTATTCAGTAGTCATCTTTTCCTGTCTTAATGTTTAATCACATTGACCTCTGTAGAATTGGATAAAGAGTAGGAGATGCTGGCTGTTACAAAATGGTTGTGTAAAGCTGTTTTATCTGACGGGGGAAAAAAGCAGGTTCCAGCAGGTTGAGGGGCCAAGCAAGTTTGGAAGAAGTAGCAAGCTAACTTCCGGGGAGAGGTGTTTTTGATCAGATTGCACTGATAGCTCTCACAATACATCAGGTCTTTTGTGAGACTGCTGAAAAGCATCTGTTACTTTGGTGATGCTCTTGTCCTGCATCATGACGTTTTTAGGGTCATAACCTTTTGTCCAAGGCAACTATTTTTTAACTTTGTATTTTTGATTCTGAAATTTAAAAAATATTGAAGGTACCATAATGAAATCTGGTATTGGTATTTTTCATAGTGTTTGCCAAATTCTAAATACCCTGTTGCCTTGCTTGGGTAGGACTAATGAAGAATGGCAGAAGACTGTTGATTGGATTTGCTTTGAATCCAACCAACAGCCCTTCATCTTCCTTCATGCTCAAGTAAGGTAGTAAGACTGTTAGAACTGCTGATCAGCAGCTACGATACGATACTTGGATGGACTCATCCCAGTAGACACCTGTCTTCAATACAGCTGAGAAAGTATTCTGGTTTTTTCCCTCCTAAAGCGGGTTCTGTTGACTGTCTGTTTCTACAGCCTTGCAACAGACCAAAAGCACAGATATTCATACTGTTGGAAGTTCATGGTTTTGTTTGGGCCATACTATCCCAGCAGAAGGAGTAATAAAAATAGGCTTACAACATCTGTCATGGCTTATTCAATAAAAATTAAGGTGTTTTGGTAGTCCACGAGAAAAAGATCCTGGCTTGCTAGTGGATGAAACTAACCTTTGATTTGGTTTTTGCTACTGTTGAAACTTCTGCTGAGAAAATGGTGTTTAAGGATACATTTAGGTGACAGCTCCTGAATGTGGACATTCTGTCTTTTGGCTGGTTGAAATGTGTGTTAAATAATATCATTCTATTGCGGTGAAGATGGTGCCAACTTATCTTTGACCTGAGTCTTATACCTCTGTGGACAATTGACTTTCCAAGGAAGCTTCTTTTGTAACCAAAACTCTTCATTTACAAAACTGGATTTCACTGAGTCCTGCCTTTAAGATACTTAGGTAACCTTAGATGTAGGAAATTTGCTTTGTTTTAGCACCAGAGGATTATTAGTATTCAGTTGAAAAAACTGTTAACTTCTTTCCCTCTAGTCTTAGTTCCATCAGGCTTCTGTTGCTGAATGCTTGTGACTTAGTGGTTCAGGATCTGTTGTGATAATCCTACATTTAAGTAGGGATTTTCTTGATTTTGTTTTTATATTTTTCTGGGCTCTGTCAAAGCTTGTTAAGCTTGCACCTTCCTGAAAGCAGGAATACCTTGCTACCATTTCATCAGTGAAAATATATGGCCTGGTTTGCTGCTACAGCATGTCTATGCTCAAGCTTCAAGCACTTCCATTTCTTTTTTCTTGNGGGGTTGTTTTGTTTTCTGTTTGGGCTTTTGTTCTTTTGTTTTTTGGTTTTGTTTTATTGGTTTGGTTTGTGTTTTTTCGGGTTTTTTCAATATTTATTGAAGTTTTGTTTGTTTTGATTATTTTAAAATTAATGTGCATTTCTAAAGATAGTGTTGGGAATCTGGATGGGCCCCAGTGTTAAAAACATCACAGTATAAAAATTGTTAAGGAAACAGCATTCAGTTAGACAGTGGGCAGGCTGATGAAATAAAATAAGATCCCAAGCCATTAAAGTTTAAGATACAGATCTCGAGAGTGTACTTCCCATGAAGTATGGTGCTTAGAGATCTTTCTTAGGTAGGTAAGATGGAGTCCAGATTACTGAACAGTATCTGAATGAAAAAGGTGTTGTTTTGGTAATTTATCTGTAAATGAAAATATTACTTTTAGGCACTGTTAGTGTAGTTGTTCCTTCTTGGATAGGAAGGTAAAAAAACCTCACAGATAATGTAGTGATACTGCCATGTCCTTAGTGTTGCTACTATGGTTTTATTCTTTCAGTGTCTTCTGAAGTGAGCTCAGAATACTGTAGTCTTCTGTATTCTGTTAATAATTTGTTTTCTTGAGTGTATGCATGCTGCTGCTGCTTCTCAGACCATTTTCTGGATTTTGTGTGGTTGACTGAAACAGTCCAGTGCTACATGGAAGCATCAGTTCTGCCTCTGTTGTTGCTTTTTTCATTTAACTGCAGCTTTCCTGCTTTGATGCTTTGAAGTCCTACATCTAAATCCCCCTTTCCTTGTTTGCGTTATTGCATCCCTAGTCCAAGTATGTCTCTTTGAAGGAAAGTATGAGAATGTATTTTCCTAATTTCAGCCTCTTTGCTGTCTTGCTGAGACCCATTCTAGTCTCTGCTTGAGGTGTACTGAGGAAGTTCTCCAAGATACTTGAAGCCTGAGGCAGGTCAGGACCTCTAGATGTCATAATATGGATAATTCATAGTGCAAGCAGAAGTACTTAGTTTGTTTCAGACCTTCTTGCCTGTAATGATGAAATTTCTAGAGTTGGCTGTATGAAAACCTGTTTATGTTTTCTGTAAATCAATGTTTGTAAGATATCTCTTTCTCCCTCTACTCTAAAATAGACAGGCAGAAATAGCATCCTTCTTAATTTGCATTGTCCTGTTGTAAGACAACTTCATCAATTTCCTGGTGTTTTCTGCTTAGTTTCAGTCCAGAGTTACACCATGCTTTATTTCAAACATCATCCTGAACTCTGTGAATGGGAGATTGATGTGGCTTTGCACTAAATTATCAAAAGATGATGTCCCTTGTTATTCAGTGGGTCGTGGTTAGTTTTGCATCGTTTCTGTGAAGTTCTGCATTCATCACCCCCGTCTGCTGGGCTGTCAGCAGGTCCTATGCTAATGGGAAGGGAGACCAGTGAGACAAGTGCCTGATGGTCCTGATACTTTCTGCTGGCTTATATAACTGCAGTTGTCTATCGTGTTGCAGTTACACAATGGTGATCTTGCAAAGGTGCTTTAGTGACTGACTCGTCACCCAATCCAAACATGGGAACTCTACTATTTATTCTCTACAGTGTTATCTCCGTGGATTGACTGGTCGCAATCAGTGGTGTAAGGCTATTGCAGTCAAGGATCGGAGTCCTTGAGATGATCTTTTACTCTGAAGGTGAATGAGGTGAAGTTGAGAACACTGCTTTGGTACTGTTTTTTCACAGGCTTTAAGGATGGTCTTTTGAGCTTATTTCCAAAATGCTTTGGATTTTTATAAACAAGTTGAAGATGGAAAAACAGTGTCTCTGCAGTTCTCGGTCTTGTTTATGTGCTGACCTAGTCATTCAGAGTACTTTACTTTGACCTGGAACATTACCATGGAGACAGGTCCTGTCCTCGCACCCTATTCCCTCACCTCCCTCCTGCAAGTTTTTGTTTCAGCAGAGCTTTTCACTGATGGTAATTTACGTTCTGGTAATCATAGCACTAATAATTAATCTAGTTTTGTACATATAATTCGAAACAGCTTTTTATAAGATATTACTGGAGTCCAAAATGGTCATGTGGGTGTGATGTGACTGTTTTCTGATGAGTCTTGAAATTTAAACTTGATCCAGAGAGCAGTTTTCATGAGTCCATCCCATTAGGATCTTTCTTGGAGTGTTGGTGTTGAAAGATAATTGAAGCTGAGCAAGAAAAAGACCATGATGTAGATCACATGTTAATTTTCCAACTACCCATTTCAGGAAGACATCTTTGATGAGAAGGTTTAATCCAGAAAAGTGATTCAGGAGTTTTAATTGTTAAATGAAAACAAAAGCTCTCCTACAACTTCCCTCCAGTACAGTCACCCTACATATCATCATTAAATATACAAAAATTGTCAAGCAGTGAATCTGATTGAATTACCGTTCAGAAATCAAGTCAGATTAGTGTGCCTTTACAGTTTAAAATTCTGCATACCCTACATAGTGTCCTACTTAACAACAGCAAAACACTTTCTTCTCTGAAGTTCAGATACATGAAGAATTACAAAAAACCTGACTTTTACTAATCAGTGCCTAAATCTAATAGTTGGGTTGTGTAAATACCTTAAGGGAAAGCGTAGAATCACAGGATATCCTGAATAGGAAGGGGCTGACAAAGTTCATAGAGTCCAGCTCCTGTCTCTGCACAGGATACCTCCAAGAATCACACCATGTGCCTGAGACCATTGTCTTAATGCTTCTTGAACTCTTGTCAGGCTGGTGCTGTGACCACTTCCCTGGGGAGCCTGTTCCAGTGCTCGGCCATCCTCTAGGTGAGGAAACTTCCTGATATTCAACCTAAACC